>JAVJIF010022175.1:0-87956 GCA_038442645.1 Agave tequilana
AGGTCCTCAAATTATCTTCGGCATCAAGCCAATTCTTGTCAAGTTAATATTACACCTCTGACAAAACCGCTGTTTAAGTTAACATTATACCTCTAAGCAGCACTTCAAGTTTCTGCCAGTTTTAATATTACACCTCTGACAGTCACTTTTCTTCAGTCTTCCATATCGAAGCTGAAATGCATGATGCCAAGTTAACAATACACCTCTAGCATCTGAGTCATCGCTAAGTTCAACAATACACCTATGGCTGACCTTTCCTCGACTTCCTTGTTCAAGCCGAGATGAATGATGCCAAGTTAACACTACTACACCTCTAGCATCCGAGTCATCGCTAAGTTCAACAATACACCTATGGCATGACGTTCCTCGACTTCCTCGTCTAAGTCGAGATGACCAATGCTAAGTTCAACATCACACCTCTAGCATTACCTCACTGTTAAGTAAACATTAACCTATGACAGTGACATTCTGAGTTAAGTTAATATCACACCTCTGACTCACATCCTTGTCGAGTTAACACCACACTTCTGACAAGACTATCTCCACCCGTTAAGTTAATATCACACCTCTAACGGTAAAAGCTTTACTAGATTCCTCGCGGGTCTAGTTCACTTGTTATTCTCTTCAACAGAATAACAGGTCCACCTAAAGACATTGTTAGGTTAACATTACACCGCTGACAATGTTTTATCAAATTCCCCAGCTGACCTTGAATCAAGTCAATCCCAGACACTTGACAAAAGTTCACCTTCTCTGGGAGTACGCATTCCCCCTGTCACTTTCTTTTATAAAGTGGCGGGTCCACCAAAATCATTCTTTTGCTTCTAAAACAAAACATTCAAGACAACAGAAAGAGGCAAAAAGAAAAGTGTCACTTTTATTGATATCCAAGCATATGAAAGTGATACAAAACGCTCTCTTATACAATAAGATTGAGTGTTACAATTAAGGAGTACAAAGAAGTCCCTCTCTCTCTTAGAGGCCGTACTCACTCCTTGAAACCGCATCTGATCCCAGGTGCACAATTGGAGCCGATTGCGCCATGGCGATGACGCAAAAGTCGAAAGCGCCCTAGCTGACTAAGCTAAGAGCAATGGTGCTCTGAGGTCCAGCGGCAGCAGAAAGTCCGGCAACCCTTCATTCATCACCATCCCTTTCCCCAGCAGGCCATCCAACGGAGTGTCCTTGATGTCACTTCTGGAGTAGGGAGAGGAAGAGGATCTTTCCGCCACCGCAACCGCCGGAACCTCCTCGCCGTCATACTTGACCTGACCATCTCTTGCCATCAGACATGGTTGGTGCAGAAGATCTGAAAGACCTTGGCGAGATTTGGGTCCTCGTCAGAGACATAATATATTCTCTCATAGGTGACGAGGACCATAATATATTCTCTCATAGGTGAACATTGAACAAGCTCGCCGGTTGAAGCATTCTTCCAGGGGACCAGCGAACCTGCAAAGAACAATAAGAGAATCAGAAAATCTGGAACTTAGTATACTTTACACAAAGAAAACTAAGTGACAGACGCGGCAGTCATTGAAGACTTCAGACGCGGGAACAACCCGCACGGTCAAACCACCGCGTCGGCAGAAACAGACGCGAGTCAAAACTGTGCCACGCACAGGATTCAAAACGCGGCCTCAGTTTGCACCCGCGCTTAATGCACAAGACGCGAAAAACTTCAGAACGCCGAAAATTGCCATCTCTCTGTTGGGTGAACAGGAGTTGCAAGATTCAGGTCTGAAACGCGCCAAGGCAATAGCCATGAGCAAAGCCAGCGTCAAGAGCCCGCGTTCAGAAAAGTTCAAGTCACCAGCACAAATTCCAGAATAGGAATGCACCAGCATTTCATTCAGATGGCTATGCCAAAATACAGGCTATGGACATCATCGGGGTGACATACCAGCAGAGACCTTGTCCAGAGTTGGCCTCTCTGCATCCAAACGCGGGCGCGCAAGATGATCCGAGAGAGGATTCCTTCTGAAGAGACCAAACAGAAGCATGAGAGCTCTGGTCATCTTCATCCACGGGGTCACCTTCACCCATGAAGACGGTTCTCTGAAAGATAACTCAAGGCGTGGTCTCTCAGAGAAAACAAAAGAAAACAATCCAAGTTTGGATTATTGAAAAGGGGGCACACCCTATTTATAGGCAATTCTCAACAACTGCCATTAATGGTGCGTTCAATCGGAACCGTCGCGCACGACCGTCAAAGCCCAATCAAGGACTGACGCGTGGAACGCTGCTTTGGAAACCGTCGAAGTGCGCCGTTTTTTTTCAACCGCCAGCGTCGGTTCTGCATGCAAGAGCATTAACGCCTAAATCCATTGAGAGGCCGACGCGTGGATAACTGCCTTGGAAGCAACGAACGACCCAGAATCCAATCGACAGCGAAGACTTGATGTTCAAAGATCTCCTAAACTCTTTTAAGTCAGGTTGCATTAAACGCAGATGGGAAAGCCGCGTCCCTTCAGCAGACAAGGCTGCGTCTCTTGCGCTTGCCCGATCTGCGCAAAACATATTTGCGTTATTCAGAGCCGCGTCTCACCTTGAGATTGACGCTGCGTCTCACTCCATGGACTGACGGCCGCGTCTCACTCTATGGATCAAGACCGCGTCTCACTCTGTGATTGACGCCGCGTCTCATCAAAAGGACTTGGTGAAATCTAAGTTCCTAGTGAATGATGACCGCGTCTAGTTCCTAGTGAATGATGACCGCGTCTCACTCTGTGATCGACGCTGCGTCTCATCAAAAGGACTTAGTGAAATCTAAGTTCAGGTGGACTGACGCCGCGTCTCATTAAAAAAAAAAAACTTAGTCCTATCTAAGTTTAGTATTCACATCCAGTGATCAAGAAGTTGGGTTCATCCGCAGCTAGCAAAGAAGGTGGAGCCAAAAACTTCGAAACTTTTATGTCAAAAAAAAAATGATAAAAGTGGATACAAAACACTCTTGATAAATTGAGTGTCCTTCTCTTTACAAAAAAAAAAAGAAGGCTAAATGTCCTGGTTCGCCAAGGAACGGATTTGTTCCTTGAGGCGGTGAATCTCGTGTTGGCGCGTCCTTTCAGCTTCCATAATAGCCCGGTCCCGTAGCTCCTCTTCAGATAAGAAACTTCTTGCGGCCAGCTGCGTTCGCAGAGATTCCACCCTGGAAGAATGTAGAGACAGACTCTCTTCAGCTCGCACCTTAGCAACTTGTTGCTCCTCAAGCTCCTCTTTGATGGTAACGAGCTTCTTCCATTGAACGCAAGCACAGCTTCCGCCTTGGCAATGGTGTCCCGAGCCTTGGCAATGGTGTCACGAGCACTGATGATGACTTGCTCAGTGCTCTGCATGGTAAGCTCGGATTCCCTTGAATTGGCGGTTAGTCTTTGACATTCAGCCTGGGAATATTCGAGGCTGCGGGGCCTCTGCAGCAATTTGTGCCTCCGCCTCCTGTCGCTCTTGTTCTTGAGCAGCTAGGAGCCTAGTCAAGGTGGCCTGGGCCTCATCAAAGGAGCCAGCATTTTCCAAAGACTCCAGCTCGTGCAGGTCATCTCCCAGTTGCTTCACCACCCGCAGACACGCCTTGGCAAGTGAGGGGCCTCCGGTTAATTCGACGTTCACAGCCAGATTTTAAGAAGCGTCTGGGCAAACTGGAAGGTACTGTTTCCATGTAAGATGAGATCAATACATGATCCCATCAAAGCGAAGAATTGTTGCACCATCTGACGTGCCAGTTCCCCATGTCTTCACCACCTTGGAAGCTTCCCGACCCCTTTTCTGTCACGAGATAAGGGATATAGAGCGGATCCTCTCGCACCAGAGCCGTGCTGGCCGTCGAGACGGCAAGAGCTAGACTGGCCGCTGACGCTTTCCGGAGGTACTACCTCTGCAGGAGCCTCCACGACCAATGAGGGAGTAGTAAGCACGACCTCCTCAGAAACCTCCACCGAGACTTGAGCTGTATGGCCTTCTGGAAGGGTACCAACCATCGGACTCTCCACCTGAGCCCCCTCAGTCCTCTCTGCAAGTTATCGCAGCGTCAGCCACAATGATGGAAAAGCGAAACATTTAAAACGTCAGAGCTGCCTTACCAAGTTGGAGGTCCAGAGGTGTCGAATCCTGCGGGGTAGAATTCTCCCCGGCTTCAGCAGTAACCTCCTCGCCCGGCAGAAAGTGAGCCTCCTCAACCTCAGTGGTTGCTTCCCCTTCCGGCAAAATGGAAGGCTCCCCGATCTCAACAGTTGCCCCCTCTGAAGCCTCGATTCTCTCGGGCTGGGTCAACTCTTTCACCATCTCCTCGATACGCGAGGAGGTTGTAGCGTCGGCGTCTCCGGCTGGCCCTGCAGCATAAAAGAAGAATGTTAGAACATCCTCTTCATATGCAAAGAGAAAATTAGACAGAAGATGGAAAGAATACCTTCAGTAGGGATAATCGCCAGCGATGGTGCAGTCGATGGCTCGCCCCTATATATTTCTCCTCCGAGATGTGGAAGAATTTGCTCTTATCAGGAAGAGCGGGTTCATCGCCATAGTCGACCTCGTCACCAAAGGCGCTTTCCCCCGATAACGAAGAAGACGACAGCTCAACGCGAGGAAGCTTCGCAACAGGAGCCTTGCCTCCGATCACCCCAGTGGTAGGACTAGGGTCAACTGCCCTAGGACTAGAAATGAAGATGCTAGGAGACCCCGGCTGCCGTGCCTCACCTCTCCCTTCATGAGCAGAAGGAAGCTCGGGCTGAGCTGAGAATCCCGGAATCTCAACATCCTCTTCACCCATTATGTCGACCTCAAGCCGCTCATCATCATCACCAGCGGTGAGTTCGTCAACAAGCTCCCCCTCCTCCACGGTCTTGCGGTGTGACCTAGGGGCACGGACTAGGGTGGGAAAATCTTCATCTTCCGACGGTTCCTCAACTCTAACAGGGACGTCTTCAGGAGGAGCCTCAACTCCAGCAGAGATGTCTCCGGATTGAGAGACTTCAACCGTTAAATCCCTCCGAGCTTCTTTGGGGCAGGCTCAGCAATAGAAGCAGAGCGTCGACGACGCTTGCTCGCCAACTGCTTAGACCTCCTTGCCCGCGGCTCCTCCCTCGTGGCTGGTGGCTCGCCCTGTCGCTGGTGGCTCTGCCCTTGCCGGTCGCGGCTCCGCCCTCACTGCTGGGGGCTCCCTCCTCGATCGTCTCCCGACCTCCTTCTGGGCCTTCAGGTACTGTTCTACGAGTTTCGTCGGTTTACTAGAATCCGTCCTTACCTCGAGACTTGCATTGATGCTCTCGATGCATGAAGACGCCGGAAAAAAGTCTGGCGTTTGGATGGCTTGGGAGTACCAAGTACAGAAGCTGAAACTTGTACGGCACTTGGGCCCCTCGAGAGATAGACGGAAAGATACTCCCGTCCCTCCAGCCACACTATAGTACCAGGCCTGAGCACCCTCGAACAGGTTCCCTTCGAAGGCGAGTCTAGCATTGGGGTTCCCGACATAGAGCTGATCATAGCCGAACTGTCGAGCGAAGCGACTCGGCATGTACGGCTCAATGGTACATGACGTCCCTTGCCGGAAAAGCACATATCCGGGCCGGATATTTAGCAACCACCAGAAGGCTCCCGCGGATAACCTCGTGAAGTCATCTGGGCCAACAGAATCAACAAGTAGATCCCGAAAGATGCATCAGGGATCTGGAGGAGGCAGCGATTGAGCTGGTAGTTTGCAGGGTCTGAAAGGCACTTCGGACGTAATATATATAAGGATCACGCCATTTTGAACCCTCCAACCGCTGTACAAAAGGGACAGAACTCTCCCTCCAACGCGCTGCCGTCATCAAAGAAGGGCAATGCATCACGTACCAAGCAATAAGGTACGTGTAAGGCAGCTCGACACGAGGGTTGGGACGCTTCACCGTCGGACTCCCCTCTGAGTCAACATACGGCTTTCCCTCGGAGTCTGCAGTTTTTGGTGGCTCGCAGAAACTCTTAGTGAGCGCCCGCAGCCCGCTCTGAATACCAGCCGCCACGGCCGGGAGAAGGGCTATGGGGTTACCATGAGCCAGGAGCACCGCCGGGTACACCACGTCAGCAACAATGACTTCATGCGGCAGCGTGGGCACCACACAGCGCTTCAGCCACAGCATCAGAAAGCCCGCCAACAGCGCCCGATCGGAGATAGGGGTCCAGGCTTGATGGTGAAAGCTCTCAAAAACCAAGTCAGGGTCAAAAACCGTCCTCATTCGACTCCGTGGTGTAGAAACTGTCAGGAGCCTGGTCGATCCTGTTTCAATCTCCCTATCAGAGCTGGGATCCAATCGGGTTATCCGATGGTCTTTGGTGTTGACATTATTGAACAAGTAACTGGCCAAGACAGTTGCTTGACTCCCTGCGACCGCCATTTGGTTATCTGGCCGCAAATGTGGAAGTGACATAGCACTTCCCAGTAGGTCTCATATATGAGGGGAAACTCCTCCTTCACATAGCGAAGCTCCACAGCGGTCGGGACATATTCCTCATAGGGAATATCCCCTGTCGACAGCCCCGAGACCTCGTGCAGCTCGTGCAGAGCAAGGCCCATCTCCCGACCGGAGTGAAGAACGTCCCCGTCGAAGGATTATAACGCTCTAGAATCCCGAAGAAGTTCTGAGAGCTTTGAGGGATCCCCCACTGCACGGCCCTGACTGCCGAGTACAGTCCCACGCGCTTTAGCAAACCCCCGAGCTCGGTAAGGACAAAGCCGACCATCCTGCCCCACCAATAGTTCTCCGTGGAACGGACCCACCCCGGCGCACGGAACCCAACCGGGTAGTCACCCTCCGCCTCCATGAAGGCGTTGAGGAAGGTAGTGCCAAGTTGTGGTATCTCCCCAGCTGGAACCTCAGTCCTGCGCGACCCAGGGAAAAGGCCGATAACTGACCTGTCATGGCTATCATGACGGTATACTTTGTGGGAGCCCAAATCACCGAGAGTGATCTCGGGAACATATCGAGCAAGGTCCCATTCCATCTTCCGAGGGACGGACATATGCTGGAAGTAGGACAGCGGGAACATCCTCTCCATGTCCGGAAGAAAGAATCTTCCACCCTTTATTTGACGGAGCCATTTGTAAGTTCCGTCATACATGCTATGGCCGCCCTCGTGGATACGATCTCCGAAGAAGAAGGCAGGCTTCTCCAGCTTGATGCCAGCATCTGTTGCGAATGCTGCATCAGTCATAAACACCCGAAGAGTTCTCATGTCAACATTTGAGAGCCTCTCTCTGCGATCCGGTGACTTGTCAGCAGTCACAGGAACAGTCCTTTGTAATACAAAAGTCAAATCCCGGTCAGCACCACCTACATGACCAAAGTGGCACTTCTTGGCGAGTGAAGCGACAGGGCGTGACGCTGCAAAACGAAAAAGACACTTAGTTAGATACTCTATCAAAAGCAAAAGAAAAAAATGCTAAGTGTTCATAATCCGAACGCAGAAGAGGCACTGGACGCAGGAATTATCAAATCCGCGTCCAGACCTGCGCATCCACGCAGAAGAGGCACTGGACGCAGGAATTATCAAATCCGCGTCCAGACCTGCGTATCCACGCAGAAGAGGCACTGGACACAAGAATTATCAAATCCGCGTCCAGACCTACAGGATCGGCGTCTCCACAACATTCTCCCAGATGTCTAAGTGCTTGGACTCGGGTGCCAGATTCATAAAACAGAACGCAAGGATCAAATCCGCGTTCTGTAAACTAAGTCCGCGTCTGAACCCTTCACAAATAGAAAATATTCTAAGTGAAGAATCTGAAGAGCAGGACTCAAGGGCGCGAGGGTCCAAACCCGCGCCTCGGTTATCAACCCAAAGACTGCGTCTGGGAATCAAACACGATTTAAAATTCGCGTGTTAGGGGTTCTTAAAAGTTCTTTGAACTTTCTTAATGGCGAAACTTCCGCCTAAAAGGCCTTTACCTTGGAGACCTGGGAGAACGACGTCCTGTGCAGAGGAGGAGCTGCCCCTCCGGGCCTCGGCGACGGCCGCCTTTGAAGAAGAGGCAGTTGATTTGGTCTTGGGTGCCATGGCTAATTTGATCCGAGGTTCAAACAAAGGAACTGAAGAGGAAGTTCTCTTGCTTAAATTTATCAGCGAGTGCGTTCGGAGAAGAAGAGGAATCTTCCCAAATGTGGCCTTTATAGGCTCAGGGATTCGCAAAGATACGCAGCGTATGGCCCAATGAATGCTGCAGCGAATCTCTGTTCGACGCGTGGAACAGAATCACTTTAACGCACAGAGAAGATCATGCGCCACGACCCTACAGCGAATCGTCACTCGACACGTGGCACGGATCATTTATGAGCCAAGAAATCCGCGCGCCAAAAGGTAAATCCCGTCGGTTCCCCAGGCCAACTGGCAGCGCAATCATGACGTGGCACGGACTCGCACCTGACGGCCATGTCTCTTCGATAGCCCTGCCCCGTCAGCATCGCCATAAATGCGCCTAGACAATCGCGTCTATATTCAAGAAATGCGTCTCTCCGAAGTTCGCGTCTTCAGCTGAACATCGCGTCTGCCTTGTGAAGATCAGTCGCGTTTCCATCTCGCTAAGAAGTCGCGTCTTTAAAGCAGCCTCGTCTCTGCTTTTCAAAAAAGGAACCTGCGTTCAGTCCCTGCTTCTGCGAAACAGTTCAACAGTACACTGGCACAAGCAGAAGACCAACCACTCCAGGCTTAAAACGCACCAATGACAGACTAAAAACAATCGGGGAGGTTTAGACTGTGCATCTAGACACTCAACATGATCAACTCCGGTGGCTTCAAAGAGTTCAACAGTACACTCATGAAGATCAACTCCAGATAAGATTAAACCCGGAACATCAATAGTCTAGTCACGAAGGCGAACTCAGCTAGAGTCCAAAGTATTTCGAAATCTGTCCCAGTTAACTGCGGAATATCGAAAACTTTGGAGGGGGTCCTGTAGGCTGTCTAAAAATCACCAAGACAAGCCACCAAAACGCAGAGATCCAAGATCCAGGTGCAAGGCTAAATGTGACAATCAAGACGCGAAAGTCCAAACCCGCGTCTCCGCATCAAGGCGCGTTGGCTCAACACCCGCGTCTCAGCATCAAGGCGCGTTGGCTCAACGCCCGCGTCTCAGCATCAAGGCGCGTTGGCTCAACACCCGCGTCTCAGCATCAAGGCGCGTTGGCTCAACGCCCGCGTCTCAGCATCAAGGCACGTTGGCTCAACGCCCGCGTCTCAGCAACAAGGTGCCCCCACCTTGGTTGTAACCACCCCGATTATGGCGCCATCCACCGCCCATGTAGCGGGGAAGTTGGCCCTCATCGTGGAGCACTTTTAGGGGGCACGATCACCCCTAAAAGCCTATAAATAGTCCCGTCACTATTAAAGAGGGGACAGAGATTCGAGAAGAGGAAAAAAGAGGGAGAGATCATCAACAGAGAGAGAGAGCTCGACTCTTCAAGCCAGCTTGCTGCGTACAAGTTGCTCTTCGCCTACCTTCTCTTTTAGAGTTTTTGTGGACGGGGCTGAGTTACTCCCTCTACCTGCCAAGGAGAAGATCCCTCGACGGTCCAGAACGGTCATCTGGTCAACGGAGAACAAGATTCACTCTCCACCGCCACCCGAAGAACCCAGCATTAAACAAAGGGGGAATTCAAGATTCAATATTCCCCCTCCCTTGTAACCGGAAGATTAAGCCGGCTGTAATTTTTCATCTGATTCAAGGAAATTTTACTCCAGCCCCTTTTCCGTGTCAAACACTAGTGGTATGTTTCAACCACAAACAACTCCTCTTTCCTCTTTTCCACCAAACAAGATCCTAATAGAATAAGATAGATGATAGCTCAAGTATGGAAAAACTAGATGTTTGGAAAATAAAAAACTCAAAGAAAAACCTGGGAAAACTCTTGAAAAAGATATAAGTGAAGAACAAAACAAATATCCCAATTTTCTATTTTTCTTTGATTTTCAAAAAACCTAAAACAATACAAAGATAAATCTTTTTGGCACAAAACTCTTTTGAAAACTCTTTTAAAACAGTAGAGAAAGTCTGAAAATTTTGGCTCTAAAAATCTTGAGGAAAACTATGAAGAGATGGGGTATTTATAGCCCCAACAGAAAACTAGCCGTTAGGCTGATCTGTCAGCCTGACAGGCTTGCGGTCGACCGGCGGTCGACCGCCAACGGTCAAAAATATGACCGTTAGAGCATCCCGGTCGACCGCCCAGATACAGAGAGCAGGGCTCTCTGGTCCGGTCGACCGCCCGGTCGACCGCCCAGATACAGAGAGCAAAGCTCTTTGGGACGGTCGACCGGCCCTATGTCTGCCAGACGTGCACAAGGCTGTGCACGTCGGTCGACCGCAACGGTCGACCGGCACTTGGTTCGGTCGACCGACCTGGCCTGTCAGCCACAGTCTGGGTCAGAACCTGGGTAAAAATAATCTTAAAAAAATTCTTGTAAAATACTTAAAAATCCCCAAAAATAGTTTTAACATTTTGCATTGATATATAAACATGTGATAAATATTTCAACTCAAATATCAAGCAAGTTAGACTATTTTTGTGTCTTATCATTTTTACCAAAAACCAAAACTTGTATTTTATCAAACTTTGATTTTTTCCAAAGGAAATCTGATTTTTCCTAAAACTCATGAATATGTATATCAAAATGAGTTTGTCTAAGATATGAAGCATGTATGTATATAGAGCACATCTAATATACATAAAAACCATGTAAACTTGTTTTGAACAATCTATTCATGAAAACCAATTCCAAAAACGTGTGTGTGTTGTGCACTTGAGCATATCAACTATTCTTATCTTTACACATGGATCTAAACACACTAAACTAAAACTAGGATACCTAAGACTGCTTGACGATCTTCCATCTTCAAGTCGACTCGATCCCAAACCGTGATTCACCGAGTGCAAATGTACGATCTTGATGCTTGGGCACCGGAATCATCATGAAAAGCTTCTAAACTCCTTTGTTGAAGCTAATCATCAACTAATATCTTGTTATATGATCTAAAACTTAAAATCACAAGAATATTACTAAAAATAACTACATGAGTAATCATCATCAAAACTATATTGGAAGGCCTCTGGGCCAACAATCTCCCCCTTTTTGATGATGACAAAACTCATGGAGTTATATATGCATGGATTAAAGTTAAGCTTCAAAGAAGCTCCCCCTTAACTCATGCATAGGAATAAAATAATAAATATGTAATGAAAGCTCATAAACATGTATGCATCAACATGCATAAAACAATAAAACATGCTCTTGATATCAATTAAATAAAACAAATACATTTTCAAAACAAGCTTTTGATACCAATTGCAAAACAAAACTAATGATACCAATTGCAAAAGGTAAAACACCAAATAAAGCTCTTGATACCAAAAATAAACAAAACATACATGATAAGAAAACATGCATATATATCAAATACTTCTCCCCCTTTTTGTCAATCATCAACAAACGGTCAAAGTAAAACAAACATCAACAAAGGGTCAAAGTAAAAACAAAACATCAACAAAGGGTCAAAGTAAATTTGCTTTTATTGATTTTGTTTTTACTTATCAATAAAAAATCTATAATTTTTCTTCCCCTTTTGTTCGAAACAAAGAAATCAATAAAGGGTATGCAAAATAAAATGTTCTTCCCTTTTTGTCTAAAAACAAACAACAATGTCAATAAGGGGTCAAATCAAATATGATACCAATTAAAAATATGTCAATGAAATGCATATTGATACCAATTGAAATTAAACATTATAAATTTTGAATTCCTAAACATAAATCTTGATACCAATTGAAATTATTATACTTTTTTTAAAAAAAATTATATCAAATTGAAATTCAATATTCATTCATAAAGTGTGGGAGTGAAAATCAAATACCAATTGAAATACAAAATCAAATTTTCTCCCCTTTATGAAATACAAACTAAAATATTGCATAAGTTTGAATAAGGATACTAATTGAAAGCAAATCAATTGAAACATGATATGCATTAAAAGTCAAGCTTATTAAAATCAAAATTTGTGCTCTAAGATATAGACATATATTAAGCACAAATAAAAACATGTATATGTATGAAAAATTTGATACCAATAGAAATGATACTCTTTGAAGTGTAAGCATACATACACAAAAATAATATATGAGTATACAAAAAAAAATGCCAATATTGATACCAATTGAAAGGATCCAATGATACCAATTGAAACAACAATAATATCAAATGTATATCTCATATAACCTATCCTCCTAACACATGATCAAGTTTAAAATGATTTTCACTATAAAGCATACATGAGCATGGTCTCCCATCCAACTGCCCATAGAAGGTAGGGGTTTTCAAAAATAGATTTGAAAAATAGTGTATGTTTGAAAACATCTACCATAATGAAGAATCTGAACTAGTTAAATGGAAAAACTTGTTAACTAGTACGAAATCCTTCAAGTAAGGAATAAAACAAAATTATTTTGATGAAACATGAAATCCACATGATAATCAACACTCTAAGCCAATTAAGTATAAATATGACTCATGAAAATAAAACATGAGTAAACAATAAATGTGAGTGTACAAATAAGATGTGAAGATAATAATCATGAAGGATGGACAATAAGCTCAATTCCTTTAAACAAGAAAGCATGAAAAATCATCAAAACGATTTAATCTTCAAGGCATATGTATGTCATGTACAAACTAAAGTATACATACATATCCAAAACATAACGAGTCCACAAATGTATATGCATGAAGGCACGTGGCTCAAAGGATGTATATGTATAGTCAATAGTTTGGACAAGATAGACATATACATGAAGTTAAACATAAACACATGAAAACATGAATAACGCGAAAAAGCTAAATTTTCATTAAAACAAATTTCATTTCAAGGTATATGTATGATTTGTCAACACAGGAAGTATACATACATACCCTAAACACAATTTGAGTCCATTTATATAGATTTGCATGAAAGGCAAATGAATCAGGGGTATACATGTATATCTTAAAATTTGGTAAAAATACACATATACATGAAATGAAAACTCATACACATAAAACAAATATAAAAATAGGAATACAAGTTTAAAATGCATGAATCATCAAAACTAGACTATATTAACACATCTAATGGGAACAAATAAGCATTCAAGCCCAAACATATATAGATTTATTTGTGACCCACTATATGTACAAGTATATACCTAGTTTAATGAAAACTAACATCTAAACATGTAATCAAATCATGAAGCATCAAAACAAGATATGAATAAACATGAGAAATATAAACATGATCATTATGTAAATCCACATGTTGTTAGAGCTATGATAAACATGATAGCTAAACAAAGGTGAGAACACTAAAATAATGATTCATATTAAACATGGGTGTCTCAAATACTATACATGTATGTCAATGGTCTAATAAACATGGTATTTACATGATAATCACTAAACAATAAAACATGCTATAAACAATGAAATGGAAGACATGTAAACAATAATAAGGAGTTAGGAATCGTTACTAAAACCTAGAAGGCAACTCTCCTTTTCTCCAAAAACATGGTGGTCCTCTCCACCAAACTTCCTTGAAAGTGATGCATCCAAATAGTCATCATGAAGCTCGGAACGCATTCACTCTAAGGTACCTATACTCTCACGTCATGCGAGAGCCCACACCTACATTATAAACAAGAGGGGTGGTCTTTGGTACCCATATATTATTGGGTCCATGGGGGTTAGTACCTTCTCTAACCCAAACAAATTTATTTGCTAAATTACAATCATGTATACGATCAAAGCAAAACTTAGCAAGGTGGCCCTTACGTCCACAATGTGTACATGAGTACACATGAGCATACATATGATGGTGGTGACCGTGAGAAGCATGTGTATGCCGTGGAGGGTGTGCATGCATAGATGGAATTTGTTTCTTCTGAAACAAAGATTCCAAACGTGTATGACCCACTACACATTGGCTCAAAGTAGAGCCCAAACTATCAACACTCTTCTTAAGCATGGATATATCATTGTTAATCAAAGAAGAAGTGTGGCATGCAAGGGGTGAAGTGTGTGATACTACCCTAGCATGGTAAACATGTGCATCAATCTTATTTTGCAAACAATCATTCTTCTTCAAACAAACATTTAAATCATTTTTCAAAGAAGTATTTTTTCTTTACACAAATATCCAATTCTTTTGTAATAAAATCAATTTCATTTTTTAAAGAATTATTTTCTTTTAATACAAATTCAATTTTTGAGGTTAAAGCATCATTATTTTTCAAAATAACATCACAATCATTTTTAGATTTCAAAAATTTGTTTTCTTTTAATGCAAGTTCAAGTTGAGATTTCAATGAATCCCTTTCATTAGAAATCTCTTCTTTCTCTTGCAAAACCAAATCAAGTTTTGAACATAAAACCTTATTTTCTTTATTAATTTCAAAACTTTTCTTTTCAAAATGTTATATTTTTCAATCAATTTTTCACAAACAATTGAAAGTTCTTCATTCAAAGCATGGGCATCAACAAAATCATTACATGAAGAACTAGCATCATCAATATCTAGTTGAGATTCCGATTGTACCTCAAGGGAGTCATTCCCTTGGACCATGTAGCATTGAGACTCGGATTCTCCACTAGATTCCTCTTCTTGTTGAGTAAGCAATAGAAGCTTGGAGGTGGTGGTGGTTGTCAACTTGTTCCACACTGCAAAGGCGGAATGAAGGTTAGAAACATGCATAAGATATTCTTTAGATAGCGTGCTTCTAATGGCCTCAAGGGCTTGTGCATTGGCCCCTATATGATTGAGGTTACCAAGATAGCATTTCTTGGTAGCGGCAAGAAAGACATGCAAGCCTAGGGTCTTCAAATAGCAACTCATCTTGACCTTTCAAATCTCAAGTTTAGAAATATCAAACATAGGAGGGCAATCCATGAGTGCAAACTAAATGTGCGCAAACAAGCAAATGCAAACAAGATTAGCAAATAAGGATCTCACTCCAAGAATATTAAGCCTAAGTATCAGGAGCGTAGGCTCTGATACCAATTGTAAATCACCTAGAGGGGGGGGTGAATAGGTGATAATGTTAATCTAGAAACTAAATGCGGAAGCTATAAGCAATTTGCTCAAACACTTAGTACAACCAACAAGTGTAGCCGAATTCCCCGTGAAGGGCTCTGGACTAACTCCTCTTGATTCCCCTAGATATGGGTTGAGGTGCTATATGAAGCTCTTGCGGTTAAGTACAAGTGAGGCACACACACAAGCAAGCCAAGTATATAAAGATGAACAATATGAAACAATGTAAGGCACAAATGCAAGCAATAAGATATGAATGAATGAATGATGCTTTGCACAAATAAAAGAGAGAGAGGGTTTAGAGGCAATGGATCAAACGCAAACACAATGATATGTTTCGAGGTTCGAGCCCCTAGCTCTACGTCCCCGCCTTCACCGAGAAGGATTTTCAATCCACTATCTCCCACCGAGGGAACCTCCACCGAGGAGGATTTGTTACAACACAAGGAGTACCGAACTCCTCTCTCAAACACCACCTCACAACCGAGGGGTAGGCCCGTAGCCAAACAACAACCAATCACCTCTACCGAAGAGGGGTACAAACACCAAGCTCCACCTCACACTAGAGGGAGCAAATACCAAGCCTCAACCTCTACCAAAGAGGGAGCAAACCAACAACCCAATCAACCTCACCAAGAGGGATACAACAAAGCAAATGAGGGTTTACAACTAGTGGTATGTTTCAACCACAAACAACTCCTCTTTCCTCTTTTCCACCAAACAAGATCCTAATAGAATAGGATAGATGATAGCTCAAGTATGGAAAAACTAGGTGTTTGGAAAATAAAAACTCAAAGAAAAACCTTGGAAAACTCTTGAAAAAGATATAAGTGAAGAACAAAACAAATATCCCAATTTTCTATTTTTCTTTGATTTTCAAAAAACCTAAAACAATACAAAGATAAATCTTTTTGGCACAAAACTCTTTGAAAACTCTTTTAAAACAGTAGAGAAAGTCTGAAAATTTTGGCTCTAAAAATCTTGAGGAAAACTATGAAGAGATGGGGTATTTATAGCCCCAACAGAAAACTAGCCGTTAGGCTGATCTGTCAGCCTGACAGGCTTATGGTCGACCGGCCGGTCGACCGCCAACGGTCAAAAATATGACCGTTAGAGCATCCCGGTCGACCGCCCAGATACAGAGAGCAGGGCTCTCTGGTCCGGTCGACCGCCCGGTCGACCGCCCAGATACAGAGAGCAAAGCTCTCTGGGACGGTCGACCGGCCCTGTGTCTGCCAGACGTGCACAAGGCTGTGCACGTCGGTCGACCGAACGGTCGACCGGCACTTGGTTCGGTCGACCGTGCGGTCGACCGACCTGGCCTGTCAGCTACAGTCTGGGTCAGAACCTGGGTAAAAATAATCTTAAAATTCTTATAAAATACTTAAAAATCCCAAAATAGTTTTAACATTTTGCATTGATATATAAACATGTGATAAATATTTCAACTCAAATATCAAGCAAGTTAAACTATTTTGTGTCTTATCATTTTTACCAAAAACCAAAACTTATATTTTTATCAAACTTTGATTTTTTTCCAAAGGAAATCTGATTTTTCCTAAAACTCATGAATAGGTATATCATAATAAGTTTGTCTAAGATATGAAGCATGTATGTATATAAAACACATCTAATATACATAAAAACCATGTAAACTTGTTTTGAACAATCTATTCATGAAAACCAATTCTAAAAAAACGTGTGTGTGTTGTGCACTTGAGCATATCAACTATTCTTATCTTTACACATGGATCTAAACACACTAAACTAAAACTAGGATACCTAAATTTTCTTGACGATCTTCCATCTTCAAGTCGACTCGATCCCAACCGTGATCCACCGAGTGCAAATGTACGATCTTGATGCTTGGGCACCGGAATCATCATGAAAAGCTTCTAAACTCCTTTGTTGAAGCTAATCATCAACTAATGCTCTGAAACTTAAAATCACAAGAATATTAGTAAACATAACTATATGAGTTAATCATCATCAAAACTATAGTGGAAGGCCTCTGGGCCAACAAGTTTTGATATTAAATTTATTTTTAAATATTTTTAACCATTTTGAAATTTGATTTGGCAACACATAAGATATGAGATGCATGTTAGAAACAAGATATAAAAATTTTAAAAAATATAGAATATATATCAAAAACCAATCTTTGTAAAATACCAAAATCGAAAAACTAGATATGAAAACTTGTATTTTGTGTGTGGCTTCTTGAGCATCAATTCTACATTCTACACTTAAACATTCTATTTTCTTACATCGGTTCTATATGTCTTCAAGCAATCTTCAAGTGGGCTTCTCCAGAAGTCAATCTTGATTGTCTAAACTTGAATCTTATCCTTGAGTGATCTTGAGACTTGAACACTTTTCTTGAGTAGAGTAAAACAAAATATCTTTTGAACATGAAAACTTAAACAGTTGAACTTAATTAATACCGAATAACTTCATGTGGTTTGTAATCATCAAAACAAAATTGGAGAGTGTACGGCCAAGATCATAGTCCAAGTGAAATCCTAAAAATATTATCTAAGTTTTATGAAAGATCAAATAATTAATTTAATCTTGATTTCTTAACTTTTATTGATAACAAGTTCTTGCATGGAGACTCAAATTAGGGATGAATAGTTTTAGCTAACTTAAGACCATAGATGATTACTTAATCTTTGCAAAAATATTTCAAAATTTTCTCTCTTTCAAAATGCGTTTTAAAAAATACTAACATTTGTTTTCTTTCTTTACGAATTTTATAGGTTAATCTACTAAAAACCCTCAGAAGACTATAACTCCTCCTCTAGGAAAAACCTAAAGGTTTAAAGGCTTATTGCACACACTCAGTGCAATCGTGTCACTTGCGAAAGTAGTGTAATAACACTCTTAGTTTAATTTTATTTTTCTTGTTTTGCTCGGACGAGAAAAAGATAATGTGGGGTTACGATTAGTCGTCAATTCTGCATTATATAAATGTATTTCCCTACCCAGTTTATGAATAAAATACTGCTAACAACCTTTGCTTTAGTCTGTTGTGTTATAAATGTAGAGGGGAAAAGTTGGAATAAGAGCTTAATTAAACACAATTTCAGGAATTAACTACATTTCTTGGAGGCCAAGGCAAAAAGATTTTAGGAGATACATTGGATCCGAATTGAAGCTGTATCTGGAGAATACAGATCCAAAATATGCAAAACTATACATATACGAAGCTTCTCGTAGCTGAGGAAGATACATGGCAGAAGATCAGGGCCATTAGCCCTGATCAAGCCGCGGTCGCGTGGCAAAGTCAGGGACAATGGCCCTGGTTCTTGAAGCGTGGCATTGTCCAGCTGTGCCCTAATCTCCAGTGCTTATAAATACTGCATATCTGAGCAAGAATACGAGAAGATAAGAGCAAAATTAGGGTTTCTTCTTCATTAGTGTAGATTAGATTTTTTTCTCTTCTATTATCTTTTCTTTTCTTGTATTTTTCTTTCTCTTTTAGATCTAGTATTAGACCAAAGAATGATTCAGGAGAAAAAGAGAGAGTTATTATAATAGATAGGTGACAAATCTATGAAAGTTTTCTCCTTTTTTTGTATTGTTTCTTCTTTGATTTCTTCATAAATACTTAGCTAGTTTTCTCTCATAGTGACTAAGTACAACCACTAATCATCTAACTCCTTGACTGATAACCCACATGAATCTAATAGTCTCTACAAAGCCTTGCTCTTGCAAGAGCCATTGATGGCTCATAATGATTGGTTTTAACTTCTAACTTGTTAACAAGCTAACTTGCAATGATTACTTTGCCTCATGATTGCTTACTTATAGTTTTGATAGATTAATTGTACATTGCACCTTGTTAACCAAGTTTGATTTCTGGGAACAACCTTGTAGACCATGCTTTGAAAAACTCTTTAAGTCAAACCTAGTGTTTGCCAAGGATCCATGTGAGGCAACTATAACTCTAAGAGGTTAGCATGGTTAGTGAAGCAATTAGTAGCTAGTCGTCATGAGTTTTCTTCCTTTTTACTTTGTTTTAAAACCATTTCCAGCTCACTTCAGTATCTTTTATTTTATATTTTCATTGTCTTCTTCTCTTTTTTCTTCTTGTTTTCTTTTCTTTTCCTTTTGACTCTTTCGAAACTAGAGCTCATGAACACTCGTGACATGATCTTTAATGCTTTTATTTCCTCTCATCCCTATGGATTCGACCCGTATAGCCACTTTGCTATCATTGTAGTATCGAGAAAGCCAAAGCACAAGAGCACTTTCACTGATTTCTAAACACATACATTTTTGTGCATAGTTTCACTCCGGTCAGGGAGGTGCAATGATTTCTATGGTGGGGTTTCTGATCACTGGTTGATTGGTTCCGAGCTGCAGATATCTTATCAGCGCTGGCGAGAGATCCAGATAAGAGTTGGATGGGTCTGAGCTGCATATGTCTCATCGGCAGTGGAGGGAAGAAGCCACGACTTCACTGGGGGTGTTCCAGAGGCTTCAATTTTTTTGAACGATCATACTGTGTATGTTTTATGAAAGTTTGTACCCTTTTTTCTTGAAATATTTCATTAAGTTTTTATTAATAAAATGCCAGGAGAGTTTTATCTCAAAAATAAACTCCTATGATGATTTATTATTGAGTCTTCTAATCCGATAACGCAGACTACATTTTATCGAATAGGAAAGCATCCAAAGTTTTGTTAAGCATGTATTCATAAGCTTCTTCCTTTAGGAGATGCAAGAATCAAGAAGTTCAAGAATCAAGAAGTTGAACAAGTTTTTTAATTTAGCTATTGCTGCGATAGTGATGACAAAATTGAAGGAAGCTCTAGCTCATCTTCTCTGTCCTTCCACTACAAGCGAAAGTGGATACATCATCATAAGTATAGTTAGAGGTGTGAAACGGGATGGGCCCCCTCCCGTCCCGTTTTCGATGGGCTGCGGCCCGGACCGGGTTGGCTTGGGCCCGTCCGCCTTTCCGGGGCGGCCCGGCTCGACCCGAGCCCGGTCTCTATATTGGAGACCCGGGCACGTCCGGGCAGCCGATCGGGATGGGCCAGGCTGGGTTAAGAAAATATTTTTTTATAAAATATGAAAAAGATGTAAAAAGCAGAATTTTTTTTAAAAAAAATCTAAAAAAATTCTAAAAAATTTCAAAAAAATCTAATAAACACTCAAATATGGATAATTTTGACACAAGTTGTAAAATGCACATGTAAATTTTTTTTTCAACAATCCAATAAATTAGATAAATTGATACAAATATAAAAGATTAATATAAATAATTGAAGTATAACCATATAAATTGATAAAATTACACATGTATTATATAGATAGAAATTGATACAAATACAATCATACAAACACAAAAAAAATCTTCATTTCTTCACTTATCTTCTGGGGAGTTTTCAATGATTTCATCTACTATTTTATTCTACTTTCTTATCTCTACATCGAGCTAATCCTTCCTGCAAATGCTCATCTCAATAGCTTTTGACGTCAGGCGGTTCTTTGTATCAGTCAGTACTCGTCCAGCTGTACTAAAAGCAGATTCTGAAGCTATAATAGAGGCAGGAGGGGTTAGTAAATCACGTGTCATGATGAAAAGAACATGATATCAATTTCTGTGATTTTCACCATGCCAAAATATCAAAATTTTCAAATCATGAGTCTGCATCAATCTCAGGTGCTATAGCGCGAGTAAAATAATAATGAAGCTCATTCAATGAGACTGAATTTCTTGATCTTTTAGATGCAGATAATAATCCAGATAATAAAGAACTTTTTGTTGGCCCAAAGGCCCATCACTCTAGTTTTGATGATGATCAACTCATGTAGTTATAGTACTAATGGTCTTGTGTTTAATTAGTGACAGATTCATGATCAAGATCTTAGTAAGTGCATAGCTTCAACAAAGGATTTGAAGTCAAGTTTTTGGAGCTAGCATGGTGTTTGGACCAAGTCAAGAAGGCTTCAAGTGAAGACTTCAAGAAGATGAAGACTTGTGTCTAGGTTTATTTTTAGAAGATTTTGTTTTAGTTAAAATGTAAAGGATAGAATAGTTGGTGGATTGCTCAAGTACATATACACACACACTCTTGATTTAGTTGTCTTTTCATAAAAGAATTTTCAGTTTAGAAAAGACTTTTCATTTTGAAAAATAAAGTTTGGAAAAATCATTTTTGGAAAATACAGTTTTATTTTGAGCCAAATATTTTCAAGTTAAAAAAATAGTCCAAATCATTTGTAACATGCCTTGATTTTGTGCAAGCATGTCTTGTTTATCAAAGTATATTGGTAAAATTATTTTTGTAGATTTTCTAAGTATTTTATGGGATTTTATTTCAATCAAAAAGACCAAGTTTTAAATCCCTAATTTATCTGTTCTGGCGTAAGCCGGTCGACCGACCCAGTCGACCGACGTGCACGGACGTTCACGCCAGTTCTGGCAGGAGGGCCGGCCGACCGACTCGGTCGACCGTCCAGAGAGCTCTGCTCTCTGGAAATGCCCCGGTCGACCCGGCGGTCGACCTGACAGAGAGCTTGCTCTCTATATCCTTGCCTCGGTCGGCGGGTGGTCGACCGTAGGCACAACGGTCTGAAATATGACCGTTGGCCGGTCGACCGGGCGGTCGACCGACAGGTCTGACAGACCCCAACGGCTAGTTTTTCTAGCCCTATAAATTTGGGGGTTTGGTCATTGTTTTCACTAAGATTTTGAGAAGAGTTTTGGGCCAGTTTTTCCCATTCATTTCAGTGGTTTTAGCCACAAGTTTTAGAGCCAATATTTCCAATCAAAAGGGGAGTTTATCTAGAGTGTGTTTTAAAGAGATTCTTTGAGTTTTCCTCCACCATCTCTTTCCTTGTTTTCTCACACAAACACTTGAGCTATCCATTAAGCTATTCATTCTATAGGAGTGTTGTAGTGAGAGTTTTTATTGGTGATCAAAGTGTTTAGATAACCAAGATATCTTTCTTTGTTTCTTTGAGGAGGCGGATGTGTGTGTTCGCATTGTTTCGGGTCCTAGTGAGGACTTGGTGGTTTAGAGTTCGTGTGTGAACTCTTGGTGTTTGAGGTGCGGCCTCGACGAGCCGGTGGGCTTGTGTTGTGTACGGACTAGGGAGTCCGAGAGCTTGTAGGTGTTGCGGCACCGAATGATCCGGTGGGATCGATTATAGTGGAAATCCTTCGTGTGTCGAAGGCGGGGATGTAGAGCAAGTGTGCTCGAACCTCGAAACAAATCCCTTGTGTTTGCGATTACTCACTCTCTCTCTCCCTTACTTGTTTATATCTTGCATTCCTTTATTGTGTTATCTTTATTTGCATGATATACTTGTGTGCTTAATTGTCATATTGCTTGGGGTTTGTTTGCTAACACTTGTATTCAACCAAGAGAGCCAACGCGGCACCTCAACCTATTCAAGGGGAATCTAGAGGAGTTAGTCCAGAGCCCTTCATGGGGAATTCGGCTACACTCTTGTGTTATATGTGGTGTTTTAGTGTAATAAGTTTTATTTGGTCATAAGTGTTTTTAATTCCGCATTATTTGTTAATTTAGTGACCATTAGATTAGCCATCACCTATTCACCCCCCCTCTAGGTGATTTACAATTGGTATCAGAGCCAAGTGCTCTTGATTTGGGTCTAACAACCTAGAGTTAAAGATCCTCATTTTAGGCTAATCACTATCTTTGTACACACACCATGGACTTCATGTCACCACCCACCTTTGACATTCTTAACATCCAAATTTGGAAAGTTAAGATGTCTTTGTATCTCAAGGCCTTAGGCATTCATGTTTATCTTGTTACCACTAATGATTCATATTGTTTAAATAGCAAGAATATTGAGGCTAATGCAAAAGTCCTACATGCTTTAAGATCTACCCTAAATGATGATTATTTATCTAGGGTTGCTAATCTTGATTTGGCTTTTGTAGTTTGGAACACCCTCCTCTCCCTTGGCGAAAAAGATCAATACTATTCGGGGAGCGATTCGGACGTTGGAAGCGACACCTCCAACGTATGCTATATGGTCCAAGGGGATAACCCCCTTGAGGTAAACACTGAATCCGAGTTAGATGATGAAGACATGTCATATGATGAGCTTACTTCTTTTTGTCAACAACTACTTGAGAAATATGACATGATTAAAAAGGAAAATAAAAATTTGAAAAAGAAATTTGAGTGCATGCATATAGAAAATAATTCTTTACATGATAAGATTGCATGTTTTGAAAAAGAAAATAAGAATTTGAAAAATAAAAATGTTTCCTTACTTTCAAAATTGAATGATTTATGTGAAGGAAACACTAGTTTGAAAAATGAAATGATTTTGGTGGAAAAACAAAGGAAATTGTTTTTCAAGAAAACTCTTGTTTAAAAAGAAAAATTTGTGAAAAAGAAAAAGAAAATTTTTCTAAAAAGACTAAGAAAAATGATTATATTTCTCACCATGCTTTACATGCCACCACTAGTGAGATTAATACTTTAAAAAATAAAATAGATTGTTTAAGCTCTACTTTGAGCAATTGTGCATTTCATCATAAAAGATTGGAATCCTTGTTTTCAAAGAAACAAGTTCCACACATTCATGCACATCCTCATCATGCATATGCTTATGTTGCACGCCATGATCATACACACACACATAAGCATCCTAAGGTGTACAAATGTACACATTGTGGCCGCAAAGGCCATTTAGCAAAATTTTGTTATGATAAGATTAATACTTTAAATTTTGCTAATAAAAATTTTTGGGTTCCTCACAAATCTAACCCCAAAGACCCAAAAGAAAATGGGTACCAAAGTCCCCACCTTTTGTATTTGATGTAGGTGAGGGCTCTCACAAGACGTGAGAGTTTTGGTGCCTTGGTGGTGGTGCATGTGGACATGATGGACATATTTTGGTTGCATCACTATCAAGGAGTTTTGGTGGGACAACCACCATGTTTGGAGTTTCGGAACATAGTTCCTAGTTGGTAACTATTTCTAAACTCTTAAGTTATTTACATGCTTATTCATTTTTGACATCATATAGCATGTTCATGTTTTATGTATTTTTGTACTTCATGTGGTAAATACTAGTTTAAATGTAGCTTTTATCAAAACTTGTATTTATACATGTACAAATAGTGAGAACAAATTAATTCATATATGTTTGCACTTCATGCTCATTTGTACCCACTATATGCACATATATAGGCTAGTTTTGATGATTCTTTCATTTACACTTGTTTTGCCTATTTTCATATTTTACTTTATGTATATGTATTTTGTATTCAAATCTAATAAATATACATGTATACCCGTGAGTCTCTTACCTTCATACAAATACCATTAATAGACTCTTTTATGTTTGGGATATGTATGTGTATTGTTAGGATTGGATAAATCATACATATACCTAGAAGTTTATTTTTTTAAATGAAAAATGAATTTTCATGATTTGTTTGATAAAATGTTATTCATGTTTGATTCGAGCCTTATTGGTTATTTTCATGAAAATGCTACATACATGATCTTTGACCTCTCACACTTTATTTGTTTGTCATGACTTTGTTTCATGAACACCTTTTTGAGCTTTATCATTCTTGAGTGTCAACTTTTGTGTATTTGGTATGATTCATGAAATACATATGTTTTGATTTCATGTTTTGAAGGATCTTTAAGTAGTTTTTCAAAAATTATCTTTAACTAGTTAAATTTCTTAATTTGGTAGTAATTTTCAATACTAAACAATTTTCAAGCCTATTTTTGAAAACCCCTACCTTCCATGGGCGGATGGATGGGCGAGTATGCCTTGCAATCCTTATTGAAAATCATTTACCTTGTGCATATGAAGGGATGGTAGGTTATGAGTTATATACATGATTTACATTGTTATTTTACAATTGGTATATATTACTCATATTTTGTTTTCTATATATGTATGCTTCACTTCAATTAATATTAATGTCTATTGGTATTCTCTTTTCATACATATATATGATTTTCATGTGCTTGATTTACAATTGGTTTACATATTGAAAGCACAAAATTAGTTTATGCTAAGCTTAAGTTAAAACTTTATTTTCAATTGGTATTTCAATTGACATCTTAATAAGCTTATGCATTAGTTTTTCAATTGATATCAATATGCTTCAAATTCAAATGTGTTATAAATTTTCAATTGGTATCAATATGTTTTACATAATAAAATTGATCATTATTTTTAAAATTGGTATCAAAATGCAAAAGTTGTATTGTTTATTTACAATTTGGTATCTTAAAAATGTTTTGATTTGCTAAGATATTTTAAAATTTGTTTTATTGAGAAAAATTCAAAATTTTGAAAGTTAAAATGTTTTGATGTGTTTTGCCTATATGCAAGGGGAGCTTAACATCTCTTCTACATATAGATTCATGTTGAGTGTATCTTATATTGAGGAGGTTGACAACTCTTCTTTATGTGATACACGTGTGTAGGGGAGCTTCACATCTCCTCTTATGCATTACATATTATGCATTATGTGAATTAGGGCTTGTCATCCCTCTTTCATGTAATGTATATGTGTAGGGAAGTTACTTTACCGTCTTCCTCTTCATGAATGTATATCGCATATAACCTTTTATTGACTTATGTTATCCCTTATTGATCTCTTTATTTATGACAAAAAGGGGAGAAAAATTTTGTTTTTTTTTTTTACTTTGACCCCTTTGTTGATGATTGACAAAAAGGGGAGAAGTATTTGTGATATATGTATGTTTTCCTTACTTAAGGGGGAGAAGTATTTGTTTTCCTTGCTAAAGGAGGAATAAAATTTGTGTTTATGCATATATGTTTTGTTTGCAAATTGGAGAAAAAGAATTTGATGTGTTTTATCTCCATGCATTTGCATACATATTTATGAGCTTCATTGCATATTTATTTATTTTGTGTCATGCATGAGTTAAGGGGGAGCTTCTTTGAAGCTTTACTTTAATCCATGCATATATAACTTCATGAGTTTTGTCATCATCAAAAAGGGGAGATTGTTGGCTCAAAGGCCCATCACTCTAGTTTTGATGATGATCAACTCATGTAGTTATAGTACTAATGATCTTGTGTTTAATTAGTAACAGATTCATGATCAAGATCTTAGTAAGTGCATAGCTTCAACAAAGGATTTGAAGTCAAGTTTTTGGAGCTAGAATGGTGTTTGGACCAAGTCAAGAAGGCTTCAAGTGAAGACTTCAAGAAGATGAAGACTTGTGTCTAGGTTTGTTTTTAGAAGATTTTGTTTTAGTTAAAATGTAAAGGATAGAATAGTTGGTGGATTGCTCAAGTACATATACATACACACACTCTTGATTTAGTTGTCTTTTCATAAAAGAATTTTCAGTTTAGAAAAGACTTTTCATTTTGGAAAATAAAGTTTGGAAAAATCATTTTTGGAAGATACAGTTTTTATTTTGAGCCAAATATTTTCAAGTTACAAAAATAGTCCAAATCATTTGAGGATCAATAATTGTAGCAAAATACAATATAGTAGAAAAATATTTGAAATACTTATTGAATTTTTCTTCCATAAGTTCAATAATATTTTCAAGTAAAGAACCATGTCGATATGTATGAAAAAGTTCAGTGATTTCAGTTAACTCATAAAAAACTAAATTAGTTGTGAAACAATAAACCCCAAAAAATAATCTTTTTACTCTTCCAAAGTTTTTCAAAAATTCACATAGTACTTCAATAATTTTTCAATCATTATCAGAAATAAACATATCTGGCAATTCTGTAGAAATAAACATATCTATTGCAGTCCGATAAGGAATAGCTTCCCTCAATATATTATATGTTGAGTTCCAACGAGTCTTTATGTTCTAAGGTAAACTTCTAATAAGCCTATGCTAGAATAACATTGTTTAAACCTTTACCTTCTTGGGCCACTACTTCTAATAAATAAAATAGTATTTCTTAAAGTTTGAATATAAGTATCTATATATTCTAAACCGTCATGGACACAAAGTTAATAATGCGACATACCCAACGAATATGAAAAAGTTTTTAATTCAAAACTGGTCTAAAATGATTTTTTAAAAGTTCAGTTGTAATAGTATTATTACTAGCATTATCAACTGAAATAAAAAAAATTTTAAATTCATGTCTAAATTCTCTAATAACTTTCATAATAGTCTGACTAAAATTAGAATCATCATGAGAATTTTTTTTAAATCAATAATTTTATGAAAATGTGTGGTCAATATGATGAATCATGATGCAATTTCAAAGATGTTGAAAGACAAGTACTAACATTGAAAAATGAACATGGTGAAGAATAGATAGTACTTTGAGAGCTGCAATAAGCATATAAGCTAAAAAAAAGAAATAGAAAGTGAGGATAAATAGAAAGACGAAGGCACACCCTCAAATCTGGATAAAAGCATCTCCCCATAAAAAAGAAATAGAAACACTAGAAAAGAGAAGAAAATAAAGCAAAAAATAAAATAAACTATTTACAATTGGGTTGTCTCCCAGCAGCGCTAAGTTTAACGCCTTCAGTCAGACACAATCACATGTCACTCAACCTCTATGTATGGCCTTCCGATGTTGGACCAGAATATTAAATAGATTTCTTGTATGTCCTTAAAGCGGGACAGTTGTGCATTCAAGAATGTAAAAATATGTGTCTAAGATTTTCTAATTTGAATGCAAAATTTCTTGAGTAACGTGGCATATGTAGACAATTGTTTAATCACACCTAGAAGTGGAATGTCGATTTTGACTGGTTTGACATTTTCTAGTACTTCATCCATCCTAGTCTTATTCTCATCAAAATAGAAGGGTTGATCTGCACAGGGTACATCTAATGACTCAATAGTTGTCATAATTAGTGATCCTGTGAAAGATTCAGAAGGAGAAACATATTTCTTCTGGTTTTGCTGCCTAAAAGTAGACTCTAAAAGTGTGTCAATTTTGATATCATCTACTTGACCTTGACCTTGACCTTTTTTGTCTGTTGTATTAACCTCTGCCTAGTATTCAAAAGATTGATTATTAAGTGGGTCATCAAAAGGAAAGATACTCCAATCGAGTTTCCTTCTCTCAAAGGGAACTCTAAATCTAAGCTCCTCAACATATGTCTTCTCAGAACTATGAGAACACTCATCTTTAAACAATTTTTCAAAAATTATAGGCTCAACATCCACACGTACATCCTCAACATTATAATCAACATGCTTCAAAGTGGTTGTGTATATCACCAAATCATCTTTAAATAATTTCTCCAAAAATATAGAATCATCATCAAAAAATTGTTCAATTGGTGGTTCATAGCAAAATGTGGTGTCAAGCTCATGGGTTTCTTCAGCATCCTGCTCAAAATTTTCAATTTGGTTTAAGTGAAATGATGAAGGCAGGGATTTAAAAATGGTACCAACATGTGGTGTTGACTCTTGTATTATGTCCAAGTGGTTCACTTGACAGCACTGATGGAACTCTTGAGTTTGATCTGAAATTGGGGTTGAAGCAGGTTAATTGAGATAAGTCATTATCTTATCAAAATGCACATCTATGCGAACACTTGCACATCTATGCGAGCACTTGACTCGATTATCTCTTGGTTGATTTGACTATTTTTAAGCATATATTGTTGCATGATTTCTATACTCTCCTCTATTGTGCTCTGCAATTTCTCATGCTTATAATCAGACCCCCAAGATGGAAGTGATGGTTCAGTGTAGGACCAATTTGACTGATATGATTGATCCCATGAATATTGAGGACAATTTCAACCCTCCAAATTTAAGTTTGATGGATAGGGTTCGTTTGTAGGTCCTTAAAATGTGTCAAATTGATTTTGACCTAATCCTAACGAATACCCTATTGAAGGACACTGTTCTGAAAGATGAGATGAATCATGACAGTAGTCTCCACATGAGAGGATGAGATAAAAAAGATGAAAAAGTGGGTTGGTTGTGGTCATGAAAGCTCAGAGGTGAGGATGATGGATGAGAAATTGCCTATCATGATAATATTTGTAAATATCTTATTTAAATAGTCCATGAGAGGGAAGAATTTCAAAAAGATAGAAGGGGAGAGGGATGGATGAAAATTGATTTTTTATTTTTTTATTAATATTTTTTTTGTTGTTGCACACACAAATAACTCAACCAATCAATTTCAAACAATTTTTTTCTTTATCATGAACTTTATTTGAGATAATCAATTTTTAACCACTAATCTAAGAGAATAAATTCTCCCTAGTTAGACAACTACTAACTTGGTTGGACAGATTGTTGGCTAACAGGTTAAAGCCGTCAAATAAATGATTTGGTTCTCCGTAAGCTGGGCGCTTACTAATTTCAGCTACCCTTTCTTAGATAAGAAAGTTCCTTGGTCCTTCCTCCAGGCCAGATACTGCCATAATGACTAAGTCACCCTTTCTAGATAAGAAAGTCCTCTCTCGCGAGCTTGAAAATAATCATCGAAGTATTCCCACAATGGATCTACTTATGAGCTCAAAATCCTAGTGGTCAAATTCTAATTGATTTTAAATTAGCTCAAACTTGAGAAAAACTTATATGCGATTGTGTTTTTGAGCCAAGGAACAGGTGATGAAATCCCGATCTTATGTGAGAGGGGACAACTCTTAAAATCTTTTTATGCAGAATGCACTAATGCAAGACAATCAAGTTCAATCAAAAGCACTTTCAAAACTCCACTGACTGGAGATTCGTAGTTAGAGTTAGAAAATACTAACCTTTCCGATGACTCTGAAGCAAGCAAATTTTTTTAGCAATGCAATTTTTAGCGAGAAAGCTCCTTCTTGTTATGCAATCTTCTCTTGTTCATGCAATATCCCTACAAAAAAAGACAATTTTTGAAGTTAATTCTTAGGGATAGAAAAGAAAAATAATAATTTTTAAATTTTAAAAAAATTTAAATTTCTGAAAATATATTTTTTAATTAATTTTTTTAAATTTTTAATTTTTAAATTTTTTATAAAACTAGAAAAATATTAAATATTGATTTTCAAAAAAATTTCATGGTGCCAAAAATTGTTCACAGTTCAAAAGTCACAAGAATTTCATCATTGTTGAACCACTTACAAATTATAGAAAAACTTAATCTTGTTAGAAACTTTTTAGAATAATCGTATAGTGGTAAGAAGAGGGCTAATCCACATAGATTGGTTTAAATTTGGTTCTTTAAAAATCTACAATTTAATTTAATTCTAATTTGGGAAATCCTTGAAGGAGAAGTTAGAGTTTTTATTTCAAAAGATAATTTCTAAAAGGCATTAAAAATATAAACTAGGATAAAAAACTACTAATTGTTGTGAAGACTAATTAAGTAAAGCAATGGAGCAAGAAAATAAAGGAGGAGGAAAACAATTGGAACCCAGGTTGTCACAAGGCATGATTCACCGTTGTCTCCTTCCTCCAAACGCTGCTGAAATAGATGAAGTAGAAGGCTAGAACAAAAGGAAGATGATAACATGCATGAGATTAATGAAGCATAAAATAAAATATGAAATAAAATATTAAAATTGCATTGAAGGAATCATAAAGAAAGAGAAGAAATTTTTAGACTGAAATAGTGCAAATCTTTATTGATGAAGACTGAATTGAAGATTCATCGTTACATTGATCTTGATTCTCTCCAAAATTCACATTATAACTCACAAAACTCTCCTCTTAATCTGCCTTAAAATATGAAATAAAATATTAAAATTGCATTGAAGGAATCATAAAGAAAGAGAAGAAATTTTTAGACTGAAATAGTGCAAATCTTTATTGATGAAGACTGAATTGAAGATTCACCATTACAATGATCTTGATTCTCTCCAAAATTCGCATTATAACTCACAAAACTCTCCTCTTAATTTGCTTTATAGCCTTCTGGGCGGAGATGAGATTCCCTTTTTCCTATGCTCTACCTCTTTATTTATAGGAGAAGTAGTAGATAGACTCCCAATGTAAGTTGTGCACCCATAAAAAGATATATCTTCAGAACTTAAATTTGACTTGGGGAGCAAGCTATTATCAATTTCTGAATTTGAATCCGCCCCTTATCTCCAAACTTGATTTGATTTATTCAGAATTTTATGTGAAAATTGAATTCTGAATTGGTCTGTAACTAGTCAGCGTGTTGATTGCTGAATATGACTTATCAAATGATAGAATTGAAAACAATGATCAACACAAGAATTGTTCTCCTTTAAGTCTTCTTTCTGAATCATCTTGAATCATTAGATTGGAATTTCGGTAACGAATGTTATGATTAAAATATTAAAAAGTATCCAGTCTGAATCTAAGTCTAAATTGATTTAGAACTCTAAATTTACTTGAATTTTTCTCTTTATTTCCAAATATGATTCCTTCATCTCAATCGTTGATCTTCTCCTATCCTTTTATCCTCTTGAATTTTCAATTTGTCTTCTAGAATTGACGAGATATCCATTTATCTTCAGTGAAATTGATTGGGTCTTCAAAAATTCATTTTTCTTTGAATTTAGACTTGTATTATCACATCTGATATATCTGGTCTTCAGATAAGATGAATTTTAGAAGCTCTGAATTTGAATAGATCCTCTTGATTTGCTTGTTCTTTTGAATTGTTTGGATTTAATTGGATAAATATGTCAATCTCTCGATTTTTCCATTAATTACACTGCATACCACTAAACATGAAAATTTATTAAAAAACATAGTTTTATTTAAAAATAAATGAAGAAAATATGACATATATGATACAAAATGTGCAACACACATGCACAATCAACTAGCCGGTCGACTGAAGTTCTGCAACAACTATAGTAACGACTAGTTTTTCAATTCTGAAACTTTTAATTTTTTTCTTCAACGGGTATATTTCTCTTTTTGAGTTTAATTACCCTCTTAATGTCCTGATTAATCCCTCTAATGATAAGTTCATTTAGAGAGGATTAAATATAGAGAAATCTTTTGATTTTGAAAAATATTTTTAAAAATCAAATTTAGTCATAAGAGAAAGTTTTTTACTATTTTGTGCTTCAAGTGCTCTCATTTTTAAATCAATTTCTACAAGTTTTCATCTCTTAAATTCATTCATTTCAACTGAATTTTCTCTCACAAAACTTTTTGAGCTTCACTTCTCATTCTACACTATAGAAAATTGTAAAAAAGAGTTTTTGTGATCTTTGTGGTTACCAAGAGTTTGTAAATTTCATTGGTTTTGTGCTACCTCTTGTGTAGAGGATTAAGAGTTAGAGTTGTGTACTTCGATCTTGTGTAAACCTTGTAGTTACTTTGTAGAGATTCTTTGTGAAAGATCCTCAGTGGATAGTGAAATTCTTTACGTGGTGAAGGCGGGACGTAGAGCTTTGCCCTTAAATCTTGAAATAAATTTCTTGTGTTTGCGATGATCTTTTAACAATACCTTCTAAGAGATGGTTAGTCCAAGATGCTGAACAACAAAGTTTTATTTTGGAGAAACACCTTCATTGTGGGAATGTTCTCTCTTGTTCTACTTAATTTGCTATTGCTTACACGTGTTTTTTTTCCTTTCATTGCACTTACTATTCATTTCTTGCATCATCTCTTCATGTTGGCTTTTGCTCACTTAATCAATAAGGCGATTGAGCACCTCAACTAATTTTCTTATAGAATATAGAGGAGAAGTTCTAAAGCCCTTCATAGGGAATCTAGGTTAATTCTTGATTTGAGTTAACTGTTTGTACCATTTATTTTAATTATTGCATTTTCTCATTTGATTAGTATTACATATATTCACCTCCTATAGGCATACTTTCATATGATACCATTTTTTATTTTATTTATATGTTTTTCCTTTAGTTTATTAGGCTTTCTATTCTACCATGGTAGCGAGCCGTTAACCAATGACTCCCAGACCAGACAGTCTTAGGGCACCAGATGAGAAAACATCTTTCGGGTCTTAAGGACTTGAGTAAACAAGACCACAAAATTAAAATGTTTACTTGTTTTGACCACCGTTAGGCTTTACTAATCATACTTTCTAAGACATAATTTACCAGCTTAATTAGTGACCAAATGTATATATATTTTTTATTTTTTATTATATATTTTTAATAAGGGTATTTAGGTTTTCGTTTAATCCCTAAATGTATATGCGTATATATCTCTAAGGTAAAAAATTCAAGATCAAATTATCTTTCTAATCTTTCTTACTTAACCTAAAAATCCAACAATACCTCTTATTTTGATTCAAATTAAGAAATCATAATCAAGACTTTCCTAATTCCTAAGATCAACCTAATTTTCTTAAAATGGATCAAATCTTTTTCTCTTTTTTAAAACAGCTGTTAAGAAAGGAAAAAATCCTATACAAAGAGAAAATTCAAAGAATATCCTAAAAAAAGTGAAAAAGAATGAAATTCTAAAAAATCTAAGTAAGTAAACCATTCCCTATACTTATCTCATGCGTTGTCCTCAATACATCGTGGATATATGTATGCATGAAAGTAAAGAGGGAAGAAAAATTTATCTTAGGGGGGTAGTTCCGGTGGAAGTCAATTGGTGCATGAAATGCGGCCAAATCCAAAGAATATGGAGTTTTTAGGAACCCATCGGTGACCTCTGTCCTAATATAACTTAGTAATTGATTATAGAAATGTAAGATTTTATATAGAAAATTATCCCCATCAAATTTTTAATTTTGAAAAATAATCTCTGAGTCATTTTGTTCTATACCTTAATCTGAAAACTGAGTATAATTATGGAAGATGATTAATTTGGGCTCAAAAGGTACAGGAACTAATACCGACTCAGAAAACTGACTGAAATCAAGTATAAGTTTAGAAGTCAAAATTGGTTCAAAATTTGAATCCAAACCAAATAATTAAGGTTCACACTTGTCCCATCAACGTAATGTGATTTTGAAAGACTGGTGATTCAACTTCATGATGTACGGGCACATTATTCAATATTGACTCGGGAAAGTGATTAAAGTCGGGCAAAGAAACCAGAGTCAAAATTGAGTCAAGAAGTGAAACTGAATTACAATTTGAGGATCGGGTTCACATTCATGTTCAAGTTCAATTTCAGGGAAGGGATAACTTGACAAATTTTCAATTTTGTTCTCAAAACTTTGATATTAGTCAAGTTAAAATGGTAAGTTGAATCTTGGTTTCCAAAGCAACATGGTTCCTGGGTAAGATCGATAGGATTAAAGATATCAGGATTGGTCAAAGGTTGATAAGGAAAAGTTTCCTCATTCCTATAAGCGTTGACCAATTGACTCATTTGTGGTTCTAACCTATCGATGGATTGGGTAATAAAACTTTGAGTCTGAATCATGTCTTCTATACTCTTATCTAAGTTATTTGGTTCTTCTTGAAAAGATGAATATGAAAATTGATTTTGAAAACTTTGAAATTGTGAGTCGATTAGATGTTTAATTTGTTGTTCGGACTCAAGTAAGATTTCTATATTTTTTTTTCAAGTCAGATTTTTCTTCTTGGGGAGGTTGGACTGAAAAGGGTGAGTATGAACCTTGAAAATTTGGTGTAAATAGTGAGTCCAAAATGTTTTGAAGTTGTCGCTTGAACTCATGTATGGCTTCTAGACTCTTTTCTAACTCTGATTTTTCTTTAATTGGTTATTCTATAAAAGGAGTATATGAAGTGAAATTGGGGAATGATTGTGAATAAGGTGATTAAAAATTTGACTTGGAAGAAGTGAATCCCCATTGACTCTGTGAAGAGTTGAGATTATTTTAGAAATTTTGGTCATAAGATGGGGGTATGGGTTACATTGAGTTGGATAAATCTAATCCGCCTAGTTGATTAGTTCATGTTGAATAAAGTCGAGTTGGAGTTATCTGAGTCAAATGAGATCGGGGTGAAAAATGGATTCATATTAAAGTTGAAAAAATTTCGGTTATAATCCATTTCACAACAATCAAAAACAAAAAAAACAACAACTAAACAAACAAAAAAGAAAGAAAAATTAAACAAGCCTATACTAAAGTTGACCTAGACATGACGACTTCTAACTGGTCGACTATCAGGAAAGAGATATTGTAGTAACCGGACCACGAGCTAATCAGCCAGATGAGGGCAAAATTCAATAGGAGGTATCAGTGAGTAAGCAAGGACCTTAATTACGCCAAACTACTGGATTTTCGAGGCGTCGCCTCTTAATCCTCAATCCTTAGATACCGATTTGGCAAGAGCTCGATACTAACAACTTTCTTCCAAGGTCAATCTTTTAATGATTTTGAAATGTTTCTAGTGAGCAAGTTTTATTTAGGTTTGGGTTATGTAAGTGAGAAAATGATTTTTAGGCTAAATGAGGGTAATGACTGTTGGCCCAGAGGCCTTTACTTTAGTTTTGATGATGACCAACTTATGAAGTTATTGCTAATGATCTTATGTTTAATAAGTTTCAGATATTAAGCAAGATCTTAGTAGGTGTTTAGCTGCAACAAAAGATTCAAAGCCAGTACTGGAGCTAACACATGTTGATTCAAAAGCTCGTGCTTCAAGATCGCATCTAGCACTCTGTTGAGTCAAGCACTATAGATCAAGTTTGGATCGAGTTGGCTTAAAGATAGAGGTCGACAAGAAGATTTCAATTTAGGTTTATTTTCATTTTTTTAGATCTTGTGTAAGGATAGATTAGTCTTGATATGCTCAAGTATACACATACAAAAGTTCAAAAGTTTTGGTTTGGTTTAACCGATTTTAGATTATCAAGAATATGCATTTATTTGTTTCATGTATAGATAGAATCGAAAGAAGTTATACGTGGTTTAATGTATATTGAATTTCATCCATATACATTATTGTTTTATATTACCTAAAAACTTATTTTGATGATTTTAGTTCATGGTTTCAAGTTTTGTTTTTAACAAAACATATTTTTAGATTTAATGTCAAAAACATAGATATATTATTTATATGTGTATTAGATTCTATCCATCACATTATGCTTAAAATGTGTTTTAATATCATGCTTTTGTATTTATACAAGTTTTGAAGAAAACAATTTTTTATTTCAAAGTTTAGTGTTTGAAAAATACCAACTTTGGTTTAGGCCTAAATTTCTATACCTCAAAAATAGTTTAAATAGTTTGTAATATATGTTGAGTTTTGGTCACACATATTTGTACTTCAAATATATACATGAACTTAATTTTGTGAATTTTATGTGATTTTATAGGTGTTTAAATAGCCTACATTTCATGACCTATAACCCAGTTTCTGAGCCTTCTGGCAGTCGACATATCGGTCGACTGGACCAGAGCATGGTCAACCGGCGGTCGAGTTATGTGCATAGAGACGTGCACAATTCCTTAGCCTTAGGTGTTGGCCCAAAAGGTTACACTCTCCATTTGTTTAGAGTTTTGATGATAACAAAACAAATAAGAGCTATTTGGTACTAATGAGTTTGTTTAAGATAGTTTCAGGTTAGTACCACATTTTTTGAGGCCATTGCTTAGCTATTGCAAGAACTTCTAGGTTCATGAAGCAAAGAAGGCGTTTTGCACATCAAGGAAGGAACATAGAAGAGAAGGCTCTAGCAAGGCATTGCATGGCTCAAGACTTCAAGATCGCTCAAGATATTTATGTAGATTTGTTTCTAGTTTTATAGTTTTGTTAAAGAATAGTGAATAGGTTTGAAGCTCTATCACACACGTTTTTGCGCACATCTTATTTCCAAAAATATTCCCTATAATATGTATAAAATATTTTTGTAATACAATCTTCTGCCTATAAACTCATTTTTATGTTTTATATATATCTCTGTTCAAAAATATTTTGTTAAAATCAAATTCCCTTCAAATTCTGTTTCTGTTTTGACTTTTGACCTGAGCCGGTCGACCGACCGGTCGACCGACCCTGTGTCAGGTCAAGTCGGTCGACCGTCCCAGTCGACCGAAGTTCTGGCAACAGGAGCGTATCAGTGTGCACGTTTCCCGGTCGACCGTGCGGTCGACCGAAACCTGCCTGACTGAAAGTCTTTACTCTCTGTTTATTTCGGTCGACCGGGCGGTCGACCGAGAGCCGGCAACGGCTCTTATTTTTGAACGTCGGTCGACCGACTGGTCGACCGAGAGAGCCGTTTGAACAGTAACAGCTAGTTTTCTGAGCTGTTTTATTTTTGTCTTTTTCTCTTTAAATTGTGTTTAAGTGTTGCTTGCTGATCCTAATACTTCCTAATTAGCCTTAAGTGAGTTTTATCTTTTAACCCTAGCCCTCTACTATAAATAGGGGTGTTTAGGGAGAGGTTCATTACAAGAAAAATTTGCAAAAGTTTCAAAAGTTTAAGGCATTCAAAAGAGCTTAGTTTCTTGGTTTTTGTGCTAAATTCTCTCTCATTTTCTGAAGTGTTTTTCAAGAACTCTCTGATTTCTTTTTCTTTTCCACTTACTCACAAGAGCTTTAATCCTCTCATTGTTCTATAAGGAGTTTTGTAAGGAAAGAGAACTTTTCAAAAGAGAGTTTGTGGTCTTTTGATCACCAAGAGAGAACTTGTACTTGAGATTGTGGAGTTGGGTGCTCCGGTGTATTTGTAACATATTTGTGAAGCTATAGTGGTTAGAAATCCTTCTGGGGAAGGTGGGGACGTAGAGCTGGGTGCTCGAACCTCGAAAAAATTCTAGGTGTTTGCGTTTGGTTTACTTGCTCTTGCTTCTTGCTCTACTTCCATTGCTTTTGTTACTTACTCTTTACTTTCCTTGCAATATTCATTTGTTTTGGGAGATTGTTGCATCATAATTTTTAATTTGTGCATTGATTAGCATTATCACCTATTCACCCCCCCTCTAGGTGATTTTCAATTGGTATCAGAGCTTGGACTCTAGGTTTGGCTTAACATCCTTAGAGAGATCCTTAAAATCTGCTAATCAACATTTGCATTCTTTCATTCATACACTAGTAAACATGACCGATAATATCAAAACACCTCCTAAATTTGATGGACTTAATTTCCCTATTTGGAAGGTTAGGATGACTATTTTCTTACAATCTTTAGGTAGCTTAGTGGCTAAATCCTTGACCAAACCCTATGTTGTACCCGATAGTGATGAAAGTACTTGGACTGAATTTACCTTTAAAGAATATGAGGCTAACTTAAAAGCCCAAAATTCCCTCCTAACCGCCTTGAATGAGGATGACCTTACACGGGTAATACATTGCCAATCCGCCTATGAGGTTACACAACATTTGTTGGTCACACACGAGGGGACATCACAAGTCAAGAGAGCTAAGATAGATCTCTTGAGGTCCCAATATGAATCTTTTAAAATGATTGATGATGAATCTATTGATTGCATGATTACAAGGTTTACTAAAATTACCAATGCTCTTTCTTCCTTAGGTGATGATATCTCCAATAACCAAAAGGTGCGAAAAGTGATTCGGGCTCTTCCTTCTTCATGGGATAAAGGCCACCACCTTGAAAGAATTAAATGACAAGGACGAAATGGACCTCATTAGTCTCATCGATAACTTGAAGACTCATGAGATGGAAAAGAAGACAAGAGAAGATGCCGCTCCTCAAAAGAAGAAATCCATTGCTTTCAAGTCTTCATCCACTCTTGACGATGATGAAGAAGATGAAGAAGAAGATGAGGAGCTCTCCCTTCTTGTGCGAAATGTCAAAAGGATGTACCGGAAGAACAAGCTCAACTTCCGAAGGAAAATTTGAAGGCAAAGACGAGAGAAGAATTATTTGCTACAATTGTCGAAAGCCCGGACATATCATGGCGGATTGCCCGGAGTTCAAGAAGAAGATGACTTCCTCCTTCAAGCCAAAGAAACCGGTGGAAAAGAAAGCGTACAAAGCAACTTGGGATTCGGAAAGCGAGTCCGAAGACGAGGTGGATACGGCGAACATGTGTTTCATGGCAAACACACCAAAGGTAACCCCTCAACCTCTTGATGAAGAAGAAGATGAATTAAGTAAGGAAGTTCTTGTACATGCTTTTGTTGAACTCTCCGAAACTTATGATAATAAAAAGATTGAATGTTCAAAATTGGAAAAAGAGGTTGCTTTTCTTAAAATCAACTTGCTATGGTTTCTAAAGAAAATATGAAATCTCTTCAAATCTCATTTCTACTCAAAATGAATTTAATGCTTACAAGGTTGCTTGTAAAGCAAATTTTCCTAAAATTGATGAAAAAGAAATTTCTTCTTTAAAAACTAGAATTGTTGATTTTGAAAAGGTTTTGAAGGATTGTGCTTTTAACACTAAGAAACTTGAAGAAATATTTTCCAAGAAGCACACTTCTCATGCTAAGATTCTCAAGTTAAGATTCCTCATGCTCACACTTCACACAACACTCATGCTAAATTCACACATGCTCACAAATCTCACACTCACTATGCTTTTAAATATGGTAGAGTATATAAATGTACTTATTGTGGTAAGAATGGATATTTAGCTAAGTTTTGTTATGACCAAGTAAATAGATCAAATAATCTTGTTTGGGTTCATGGCACTAACTCCTTAGGACCCAAGAAAATGTGGGTACCAAAATCAAGTCATAAATTATTTGATGTAGGTACACACCAAGGCTCCAAGACGTAAGGAGCGGTGGTACCTTGATAGTGGTTGTTCAAGACACATGACATGGGACATCAATAACTTTACAACCCTATCAAGGTACGTGGAAGGTGGCACCGTCACCTTCGGGGATGACTCCAAGGGCACTATCATCGGTATAGGTAACATTCAAATTGGTGCATCTCCTATTATAGAAAATGTTGTTCTTGTTGATGGTTTGAAACATAATTTGCTTAGCATTAGTCAACTTTGTGACCGTGAACTTAAAATTATTTTTGATGATTCTTCTTGCAAGATTTTTGATGTTAAAACAATGATTGTATTCTCACCGAATTTCGTGATAATAATGTTTATATCATTGACATGCTTAATTTAGATTGTTCTACTAAATGCTTGAATGCTTTTGATGAAAATTCTTGGCTTTGGCATAGAAGATTAGGACATGCATCTTTTGACCATCTTTCTAGGATTAATTCTAAGGAATTGGTGAAGGGTATTCCTTACTTGAAGTTTGAGAAAGACCGCATTTGTGGTGCGTGCCAACTTAGGAAACAAACCAAGTCTTCCTTCAAACCAATCAAGGATATCATGTCAACTAGGCCATTAGAATTAATTCATATGGATCTTTTTGGACCAACTAAAACTAAGAGCTTAAATGGTAGTAGATATGCATTTGTTTTAGTTGATGATTTTTCCCGATTTACTTGGGTTTTCTTTTTAGAACATAAAGATCAAACTTTTTCTCATTTCAAAGTTTTTTGAAAAAGGGCTAAAAAAGAAAAAGGTTTTTCGATTTTGAAAATAAGGAGTGATAGAGGTGGTGAGTTTGTTAACCAACTCTTCATAACTTATTGTGATGAAAAGGGAATCAAGCATGAAATGTCTTATCCTAGAACTCCACAACAAAATGGAGTTATAGAAAGAAAAAATAGAACACTTTAAGAGATGGCTAGGACAATGATAAGTGAATATGACCTCCCTCAATATTTATGGGATGAGGCCGTAAACACCGCATGCTATATTTCAAATCGTATTTATTTGTGCAAAATTCTTCCAAAACATCTTTTGAAATGTATCATTCTAGTAAACCTAATGTTTCATATTTCAAAGTTTTTGGATGCAAGTGTTTTGTTTTGAATACTAAAGTTAACTTGGGTAAATTTGATGCTAAGGCTTATGAAGCTATCTTTGTTGGATATTTTACTACTAGTAAAGCTTATAGAATATTCAATAGATCTTCCCTTACCATTGAAGAATCCATGCATGTTAATTTGAAGAATCTAATGTGGTTGTTCAGAATGTTGTAGAGATTGACCCATTAGGTGAAGACATGGAGAGACTATCCTTGAAGGGCTCACCCGCTCAAGAAGATAAGTAAGAACCCATTGGTGATGTTCAAGAGGATAAAGAGGAAAGCTCTCAACCGCTTCTTAAAGATTGGAGATATGCTACAACTCACCCCAAGGAACTCATTTTAGGTGATGTCTCTAAAGGGGTAACAACTCGCTCCAAGCTCCATGACTTATGTGGTAACTTTGCTTTCATTTCTCATTTTGAACCCAAAAGCATCCTCGAAGCCGAGGTGAACTCATATTGGTTGCTAGCCATGCAAGAGGAACTCAATCAATTTGAGCGCAACCAAGTTTGGCACCTTGTTCCTAGGCCCCACGATAGACCAATAATTGGTACTAAGTGGATCTTTAGAAACAAGATGGATGAGTCCGGAAATGTCATTAGGAATAAAGCTAGGTTAGTGACCCAAGGTTACACTCAAGTTGAGGGAATTGACTTTGAGGAGACCTTTGCACCCGTAGACGGCTTGAAGCCATACGGATGACACTACCTTTGCATCTTTTAAAAATTTTAAACTTTTTCAAGTGGATGTGAAAAGTGCATTTTTAAATGGTTTTATTAATGAAGAAGTTTATGTTGAACAACCTCCCGATTTTGTTGATCATGTTCATCCCGATTTTGTTTTTAAACTTGATAAAGCTTTGTATGGATTGAAACAAGCTCCAAGAGCTTGGTATGAAAGGCTTTCTAGTTTTCTCATTTCAAATGATTTTGTTAAAGGCAAAGTAGATACAACTCTTTTTACTAAGCATGTTGATAATGATATTTTAATTGTACAAATTTATGTTGATGATATAATTTTTGGTTCTACTAATGAGTTTTTATGCAAGGAGTTTGAAAAGGTCATGCAATGTGAATTTGAAATGTCTTCCATGGGTGAAATGAATTTTTTTCTTGGACTCCAAATCAAGCAATTGCAAGATGGGAACTTCATATGTCAAGCCAAATATGCAAAGGAACTCGTAAAGAAGTTTGGACTTGAAGACTCTAAAGCTTGCAACACTCCCATGGCAACTACAACCAAGCTTGATAAGGATGACCAAGGTAAATGTGTTGATATTAATTGTTTAGAAGCATGATAGGTAGTCTTTTGTATTTGACGGCAAGTAGGCCGGACATCATGTTTAGTGTGTGTCTTTGTGCTAGATTTCAATCGTGTCCTAAAGAGTCCCATCTTATTGCGGTAAAACACATTATTCGTTATATTGAGGGCACAATTGGAATGAGTCTATGGTATCCGAAAACTGGAGATTTCTCAATGATGAGTTATTCGGATGCCGACTATGCGGGTTGTAGAGTAGATAGAAAGAGTACTAGTGGGACATGTCAATTTCTTGGTAATTGTCTTGTTTCATGGTCCTCTAGGAAACAAAATTTCGTAGCTCTCTTAACCGCCGAAGCGGAGTATGTTGCCGCGGGGGCTTGTTGTGCACAAGTCCTTTGGATGAAACATACTCTCCTTGATTATGATTTGCATTATAACCATATAAAAATATTTTGTGATAATACTAGTACTATACATATGACTAAGAATGCAAATCAACATAGTAAGACCATGCACATTGAGATTAGATATCACTTTCTTAGAGATCATTTTGAGAAAGAAGATATAGATATTGATTATGTTTCTACGGATTTGCAACTTGCCGATATTTTCACTAAATCACTTGATTTTGCTAGATTTTCATTTATTTGTGGTGAACTTAATGTTTGTGTTATTGAATAAAAACGTTTTCTTAACCCTTTTGATGCATGACAAAAAGGGGGAGAATGAGTTTATATATGGGAAATATGAGTTCATATGGTCTTGGTTCCATATGAGTTTATATATGGTTTTTGATTTTGAGTTTATATGATGTGTTTTGCAAGTGATTTTTTTGATGTGTTTTGAGTTTAAGTGTTTTTATGATTCTTAGTCTCATGATTTTTGCTTGCAACTCATATGGTTTTTCTTTGTTTAATATGGCATAATTTGAGGGGGAGCCTTCTCCTCCCCTATATTTTTTCTTATAGCCTATTTGTTTTGTCATCATCAAAAAGGGGGAGATTGTTGGCCCAAAAGGTTACACTCTCCATTTGTTTAGAGTTTTGATGATAACAAAACAAATAAGAGCTATTTGGTACTAATGAGTTTGTTTAAGATAGTTTCAGGTTAGTACCACATTTTTGGAGGCCATTGCTTAGCTATTGCAAGAACTTCTAGGTTCATGAAGCAAAAAAGGCGTTTTGCACATCAAGGAAGGAACATAGAAGAGAAGGCTCTAGCAAGGCATTGCATGGCTCAAGACTTCAAGATCGCTCAAGATATTTCTGTAGATTTGTTTCTAGTTTTATAGTTTTGTTAAAAAATAGTGAATAGGTTTGAAGCTCTATCACACACGTTTTTGCAAACATCTTATTTCCAAAAATATTCCCTATAATATGTATAAAATATTTTTGTAATACAATCTTCTGCCTATAAACTCATTTTTATGTTTTATATATATCTCTGTTCAAAAATATTTTGTTAAAATCAAATTTCCTTCAAAATTCTGTTTCTGTTTTGACTTTTGACCTGAGCCGGTCGACCGACCCTGTGTCAGGTCAAGTCGGTCGACCGTCCCAGTCGACCGAAGTTGTGGCAGCAGGAGCGTATCAGTGTGCACGTTTCCCGGTCGACCGTGCGGTCGACCAAAACCTGCCTGACTGAAAGTCTTTACTCTCTGTTTATTTCGGTCGACCGGGCGGTCGACCGAGAGCCGGCAACGGCTCTTATTTTTGAACGTCGGTCGACTGACCGGTCGACCGAGAGAGTCGTTTGAACAGTAACGGCTAGTTTTCTGAGCTGTTTTATTTTTGTCTTTTTCTCTTTAAATTGTGTTTAAGTGTTGCTTGCTGATCCTAATACTTCCTAATTAGTCTTAAGTGAGTTTTATCTTTTAACCCTAGCCCTCTACTATAAATAGGGGTGTTTAGGGAGAGGTTCATTACAAGAAAAATTTGCAAAAGTTTCAAAAGTTTAAGGCATTCAAAGAGCTTAGTTTCTTGGTTTTTGTGCTGAAATTCTCTCTCATTTTCTGAAGTGTTTTTCAAGAACTCTCTGATTTCTTTTTCTTTTCCACTTACTCACAAGAGCTTCAATCCTCTCATTGTTCTATAAGGAGTTTTGTAAGGGAAGAGAACTTTTCAAAAGAGAGTTTGTGGTCTTTTGATCACCAAGAGAGAACTTGTACTTGAGATTGTGGAGTTGGGTGCTCCGATGTATTTGTAACATCTTTATGAAGTTATAGTGGTTAGAAATCCTTCTGGGGAAGGCGGGGACGTAGAGCTGGGTGCTCGAACCTCGAAAAAATTCTCGGTGTTTGCGTTTGGTTTACTTGCTCTTGCTTCTTGCTCTACTTCTATTGCTTTTATTACTTGCTCTTTACTTTCCTTGCAATATTCATTTATTTTGGGAGATTGTTGCATCATAATTTTTAATTTGTGCATTGATTAGCATTATCACCTATTCACCCCCCTCTAGGTGATTTTCATTAGGCCGGTCGACCGTACAATCAACTGATCCAGAGAGCTTGCTCTCTAGATCTGGCCCCGGTCGATTGGTCAGTTGACCGACTAGAGAGATAAGCTCTTTGGTTTTGGCCTCGGTCGACCGAGCAGTCGACTGACAAGCAAGTTTGCCTTGGGGCGCCACCGACCGGTCGACCGACAACCCCAACAGTCGAAAATTCGTCCGTTAGCGGTTGACCGGGTGGTCGACCGATAGGTCATTTTTGACCTGTTCTGAACCCCAACGACTATATTTTTAGATTCCCATATAAATGGCTCTTTGAGGGCAGTTTTCAGATTTTTCAAAACATTTTTTTTGCATCTTCTCAAGTGTTTCAGCTTGTTTTCTTAAGAAGTTTTTGTGCCAAAACTCCTATCTTTATCTGTTTTTAGAGTGTTGAAAAAATCAAAGAAAAGAAGTCTTTAGGAAATTTGTTTTGTGCTTTATTTTTCATATCTATCTAGAGTTTTCCCAAGTGCTTTTCTTTGTGATTTTCTTTTCCAAATACTTTATTTTCTCACACTTAAGATATCAATTTTATACCTATTTTTAGGATCTTGTTTTTGTAAGAAAAATTGTTTGTGATCCTTTGAGATCACCAGAGAAAGTTTGTGATCATTGGATCACTAAGTTTTATTTCTTCTTTGCTTTGTGCCTAGCTTAGTGCCCACCTCTTGTGTATAGGTTTGAATTTGAGAGAGTGAAGTTGTGTACTCCCGGTTGTAATTGTAATTCCTCGATGGAGGTCCCTTTGTGGAAGGTCATGTGTGGACATAGTGAAAATCTTTCTATGTAAAGGCGGGGATGTAGAACAGTGGCTCGAACTTCAAAATATATCCTTGTGTTTGCATTTGGATCTTTCTCTCTATATATCTTGCATCGTTATTACTTGTTCATATTTATATGTTAGATATAGTTTGTGTGCCCAAACTTGTGTTCAACTAAGAGTTCTTTTAAAACACCTTAACTCTTAATTTAGAGGAATCTAGAAGAGTAGTTTCAGAGCCCTTCAAAGAAAATTCGGGCTCACTCTTAGCTACACATAATGTATTAGTAATTAATTTTTTAATTCTGCATCATTAGTCTTAGATTAGGTTGTACACCTATTCACTCTCCTCTAGGTGTACTTTCAATTTGTATTAGAGTTAGCGCTCCTGATATTCAGTTTAACCACCTAGGAGTGTGATCCTTAGTTTGTTAATTTATTCATTTGCTTTGCATAGTTTATATACACTTATGGATTACCTTGCCCCTCTCATGTATGATATTTCCAACTTCGATATGTAAAAGTTTAAGATGAATGCATATCTCAAAGCCCTACGATTGCATGTTTACCTTGCCATTATCACGAAACCTTATCTTGGTAATGATAAGTATATAGAGGCTAATGCACAAGCCTTAGATGTATTAAAACACACACTAAGTAAAGAACATCTTTTTATTATTTCTCATTATCAGTGTTGAATACATTGAACAAACGACATACATTTTGGAAAAGGAATCTAATGGAGATGAGTTCGACCAAGCTTGCTTTATGGTCTAAGGAATTGACTCCCTTGAGGTAATTTCAGACACTCATCTTGATGACTCTTCTAATGATGATCATGATAGTATGAATGCCCATGCTTTAAATGAAGAGCTCTCTATATTTTGTGAAAATTTTCTTTTAAAGTATAAAGCTTTGAAGAAAAAGAGTTTTGAATTAAAAGAAGAAAATAAAAACTTATTTTCAAAATTTGATTTAGTTTCGTAAAAAAAGGTTGAGGTTTCCAATGAAAGGTACTCAATGAAAATCCAACTCGATCTTACTTTGAAAGAAAATAAAATTTTAAAGAATAAAAATAATTTTGATATTGTTTTGAAGAATAACGATGTTTTGTCTTCAAAACTTGAATTTGTTTTAAAAGAAAATAATTTTTTGAAAAATAAAATTGTTTAATCTCAAAAAAATTGGTTTTAGCTTCAAAGGAAAACATTTCTTTGAAAAATAATTTCTTCTCGTTCTTATTTGCTTCTATTGATTCATCTTTTCATGATAAGAATAGTGTGTGCTCCACATCTTCTTCAATTGATAATGATATTTGTGAATTGAAGAAGGGTGTTGTTTGTTTGGGCTCCACTTTGAGCCAATGTGTCATGAACCATACACGATTGAAATCTATGTTTTGAAGAAGACTCCACATATTCATGCACACCTATCATAGCATTCACATGCTCATCATGCTCACACACATGATTCTATATGCTAATGTGTTACTTGTCACATTGTGGTTGCACGGACCACCTTGCAAAATTTTGTTATGATAGATTAAATTATTCAAATTTTGCAAAGAAATATATTTAGGTTAGGAAAGGTTCTAATCCCCATGGATCTAAGAAAGTGTGGGTATCAAAATTCACTCCTATTTCATTTGTTGTAGGTGTTGGTTCTCAAAAGACGTGAGAGTGTTGGTGCCTTGATCGTGGATGCGTTCCGAGCTCAATGATGACATTTTTTGGATGAATCACTTTCAAGGGATGTTAGGTGGGAGGACCACTATGTTCGGAGATGCAGAGATTAGTTCATTCAGTTTAGTAACTATCTCTAATTCCTATTTTAGTTTACATGCTTTCATTGATTGATTTTAGCATGTCTTGTTTTTCATGTTCATTATGTTAAATGCATGTTTACTAAACTTATGATATACATGCAAAGTATTTGAGATACATTCATGTTCATATGGATTCTTATTTGTTTATGTTCTCAATTATTGTTTAGCTATTGTGCATATCCTAGTTCTAAATCACTTGCATTTAGCCTAATGATTATATTTGTTTATGTTTTTATGCTTCATATTTTGATTACATATTTAGATGTAAATTCCATTGCAACTTGTGTTTATATTCGTACAATTAGTGAGGTACACTTGATTATTATGTATTTGTGCTTCATTACTCATCGTACTCATTATATGTACTTGTATAACTTTGTTTTAATTACTCTTACATCTTTACTTATTTTTCTTATTTTTATACATGTTTTTATGTTTAGCTTCATGCATATGTTAATTTTGTCCAAAACTATATTATACATGTCTATCTAGAGTCATTTGCCTTCATGCAATATTCTTTTGTGGACTCGTTTGTATTTGGATATGTATGTATACTTTAGTTTCGATAAAACATACATATACCTTGAAGCTTGTTTAGTTTTAATGAAAATAAATTTTCTATGATTTTCATGTTATAAAGGAATTTTTGATTGAGCTTTATTGTCTTATATCCATGATTATATTTCTTACATGATTCTTGCACATTCGATATTTTGTGTTTACTCATGATTTTGATTTCATGAGCACCTATGTGTTTTATAAACTTTGAGTGTCAATTGTCATGCACTTGGCATATTTTCATGAGATATATTCATATTTTTATTTCTTACTTGAAAGATTTAGTACTAGTTTTTAAAATTATTTTTAAACTAGTCTTTATTCTTCAATTGGTAGAGTTCTCAAATATGTTAAAATATTTTCAAATCATATTTTTGAAAACCCTACCTTCAAAAGGCGGTTGGATGGGAGACCATGTCTTGTATACCCTTATTGAAAATTTATTTAAAACATGTGCATGAAAGAGAGGTAGTAATGAGATATACATAATTTTAATGAAAATTTCATTCTTTGTATACTTATATATGTTTTCTACATATATATGTATCATATTTTAATTGATATTACATTACTCTGATCATACATACACATAAATATTTTTCTTGTGCATATTTTACAATATCCATACATTTTTAGCATAAATTAATTTATGCTAAGCTTGATTTATTCTTAATGATAATTGGTATCCTATACAAGCTTATGCATTATTTTTATTGGTATTTCATAAAGGGGGAGAAAAATTCTTATTTTGTCTTTCAATTAGTATTTATTTTCAATTGGCATCTTACACTCACTCTTTATGACAAAAAATATTTTGTTTTAAAAATGCTAATATTTTCAATATTGGTATAAATAATCTTCAATTGGTATTACACTCAAATTGGTATCTTTATTGAAAAATGATGTAGTATTTATCTAAAAATTTGGATTTTTACTTTCAATTGATATCATGCCTTTCTATTGGTATCAAAATTTTATTTAAAAATATGCTTTTATTGGTATTGTTTGTCTTTCTTAACCCTTTGATAATTGACAAAAGGGGAAGAAAGATTTGGGTTTATATATGCATGTTTGATAAATTGTTTATGCATATATATGAAAAACACCTAGAGGGGGGGGGGGGTGAATAGGTGTAATTGCTAATCTAACAATCTTTTTAAAATAAATATGAATGAATGATGCAACGATCTCTCAAAACAAGACTAAGAGCCGAATATCCCGTGAAGGGTTCTGAACTCCTTCCTCCTGATTCCTCTTGAATGAGTTAGAGGTGCGCAATGCAACCTTGTTGTATGAGAATTGATCGAACAAAGGATGAATAATATGCAATGATGAAATGCACACAAGATATATCACAAGTAAAGGAAACAATATCACAAACTAGAAACAATAAGTAATAGAGTGCAATAGAGAGTAAAAGAAATGAAGACAATAAAGAACAAGGACACAAAGCAATCGTAAACACAAGATGTTTGTTTCGAGGTTCGAGCCACCGCTCTACTCCCCGCCTTCACCTCCGTGAAGGATTTCCACTATCCACCGAGGACGATTACAAGGTCTACCAAAGACCAGAGCACCGAGCTCCACCACTTACAAGAACCTCTACCGAAGAGGTATCTCCACAAGATGAACAAAGAGTAACAAGTAGCCAAGTGATCTCTAAAGAATCACAAACTCTTTACAAACACTCTTCTCTTTACAACTTCCTTATAGATTGAGTAAAGAATTTGGCTCTAAGAAGTGTAGTGAGAAAAACTCAGTTGTAGAATGATCTTTACTAGAGAAACACAACTGAAAATAAGCTCAAGAATGAATGGAAAAATGGAGAGCTTAAAAACTTTTCTTCTCTTTTTAAAACATGAAAACTTAGGTATTTTTCTTGGTGATTTGCAAGAGATTATTCTCCTCTATTTATAGGAAGAGGAAGGGATTAAAACACTTTAAAATAAAGCTTATTTGATCAGAAAATAATCCCTAAAGTTCAGAGAAAATCTGCCACAAAACAGACTAAAAACAGATTTTCAGAAATATACCAAAGAGGAAAGAGCCGTTGGGCAGCAGCAGGCTTGGTGGTCGACCAGTTCGGTCGGCCGTCCACCTAGCTGGCAAAGAGCCGTTGGGCTCGGGTCGACCGCTCGGGTCGACCGACTTCTAAAAGAAAACACAGTTTTCTGAATGCGGTCGACCGGGCGGTCGACCCAGAAAACCCGAGAGCAAACTGCTTTCAGTCGGTCGACCGGAAGGTCGGGCCGGTCGGCGACAGACATGCACAAGCGTGCACGTCCTGGATACAAGCTCCGGTCGACCGGTCCGGTCGGCCGGTCTTGCCTGAAACAGAAAAACAGCAAAAAAACAGAACTTGGAATTTTTGTAAAACATTTTGAAGTATTGTAAATCATGCTAGAAAGAGTATACATACATGATTTAAACATGATATTCATTTTGTAAAAAGTTGGAGTCATGTATATATACCAAGGCATGAAACTTAAGGGTAAAAGCTAAACATGAAAACTTGTATAAAAATATGTGTGTGTGTATCCTAGAGTCAATTTTCCAAAACTCAAACTTTAACAAACTATTTCTTACATTAGTTCTAAAGGACTACAAGTTCTTCAAGTGGGCTTCTCAATATGATCTTGCAAGCTTGATACTTGAGCCCGAATTGAGGTGACTTGAGTCAAAACTCCTTCCTTTAGGGAAGAAAACTTCTAGATTTATTAGAACCCTGAAACACACTAAAACAACAAACATGATTAGTACAAATAACTAATATGTTTTGTAATCATCAAAACATACTAAAACGGGTGATTGTAACCTTGGGCCAACAATCTCCCCCTTTTTGATGATGAAAAAACATATAAGTTATTTAAACAAAAATGGAAGAAGAGCTTGGAAGCTCCCCCTCAAATAATGCTATGTATAAAGAATGACTATGAAAGGCAAGATACATAAAGCATTGAAAACACAATAGTTTTTGTCAAAAACTCAAAAAAACAATAAACTCAAAAAAACAATAAACAACAAACTTATTCTTTTTAAACAACAAACTTATACTTTTTCTCCCCTTTTTGTCATACATCAAAAAGGGTTAAACAAAATAGAAATGTTTTTCGTCAAGAATCCATAATACAAACATTCAACTCACCATAAATAAAAGAAAATCTAGTATAGTCTAATGGTTTAGTAAAAATATCAGCAAGTTGAAAATCGCTAGAAACATAATCTATATCAATATCACCTTTCTCATAATGATCTCTAAGAAAGTGATATCTAATGTCAATGTGTTTGGTTTTACTATGTTGATTTGCATTCTTTGTCATATGAATTATACTAGTATTATCACAAAATATTTTATATGATCAAAATGCAAATCATAGTCAAGGAGAGTATGTTTCATCCAAAGAACTTGTGCACAACAAGCTCCGGCTGCAACATACTCCGCCTCGGCGGTTGATAGGGCTACCGAATTTTACTTTTTGGAAGACCAAGATACAAAACAATTACCAAGGAATTGACATGTTTCACTTGTGCTCTTCCTATCTACCCTACAACCCGTATAGTCGGCATCCGAAAAACTCGTCATTGAAAATTGCCCGGTTTTCGGATATCATAAACCCATTTCAATAGTGCCCTTAAGGTATCTAATTATGCGTTTAACCGCAATTAAGTGAGACTCTTTAGGACAAGATTGAAAATGTGCACAAAGATAAACGGAAAACATAATATCTGGCCTACTAGCCGTCAAATACAACAAGCTACCAATCATGCTACGATAAAGTTTAATGTCTACACTTTTACCTTGTTCATCCTTATCAAGCTTTGTAGTTGTTGCCATGGGAGTTTTTGTAACGCCCCGATCCTGCGGGTACGGAGACGTTACTGCGACGTATATACGCAGGTCAGAAATACCCTCACGTATATACGCTAAGCATCAGTACAGGCAAGAATCAGAGTACGGAAGTAAGTGGTGCATTATACATTCCAACACATGTGTACAATTACAAAGTTATCACCAGAGGTGATCCAATATTATATGAATATTACATCACTGATATGCGCAATTGCGAGATTACAAGCAGATGTACAAGAGTGAACAGTACACAGGCAGGCTCAGAGTCATAACAGGAAAACTCTAGAGCCGCACAAGGGGGCCTGGAAGGATAGAGCTCTGGATGATCTGCTGGAGATCCACGTTACCGCTGCGCCACTCTGATCAACAACTGGGAGAATCCACACGCTCCAAGCTCCATGACCTGGACATGAGGATCCAGGGGAGTCAGATGAAACTCCCCAGGCGAGTGGTGAAGCAAAAGCCAAGTGGCGAGCAAGGATAAGTACATGTATAGCAGTAAAACCAAATAAGGCCGAGGACGAGCAAATCTGATCGTATGGTTTCAGATCATGGCTCCATGAGACTAGTACATCGAAGGAATAATCCAAACAAGGAAACCCTCATCTATATACCTTTATCTCATGTTACCATAATCCAAGCACATACAACCCGACTGTACTCAGGGCATGATAAGATAATGAACAGGAGGCAAGTGGATACATGGGATAAAGCAGAGTGTGAGCAGTCAATACGATAATACTCATAAAGCCGAAAATCTGAAGTAAAATCCAGGACAAGCAAATATGATAAGAGCAAGCAAAACCGATCGTACAAGTTTAGGTCACGGCTCCATGAGACTAGTACATCGAAGGAATAATCCAAACAAGGAAACCCTCATCTATATACCTTTATCTCATGTTGCCGTAATCCAAGCACATACAACGAATCCACAGTTGGCGTCTTTTATTATTATTATTACTTGTCTTACCCTGATGTCTAGCTATGTGAACTAGCGTCCCAGCACACATAGATCCACATCCGAGAAAGCAAGGTTGTTATTGGAAACCAGCGGGGGTATCAACGAACTATGTTTACAGTGGGTCCCGTGCATACCCGGGACCACGGCCCAGGATTGTTCCGTTGCTTGGTGACGGAACCCGCCGCAAGGCAAACAGGAGGGACTTATGGATGCCCTTATCATGATGGTACCAGGAAGGAGGGAGCCAGCACTCCCCTCGGTCGCCTGGAGGCCCACAGGTCAGACCGGAAGTTTTAGTTGCACAACATGCCTAATACCACTGTAAACACGAACACATATTGATAGCCGCAAGTTTTCCCCGACCCGATGCAAGTTGTCCAGTTTTATGGTTTATTAGATGATTATCAGATTCCGGGAATGAGCAAGAACATGTCAGGAATACAGGTATATCAGGAGTACTGGTTCGTACTATAATGTATCACATGTGTGTCAGGAGTACAGTTAGTACTATCAAGATGTCAGGTCATCATTCCCGTTATCGTGATAATCACAATGTCAAGTATATCATGCTGGGTGTTAAGTGATAGCATGACAAGAGGATGATATTTGGCAGGTAACCAGTCATGTCAAGCGATTGATATTAGTCCGGTGGTAAGTCATGTCATAACAAGGGTCTTGCCAAGCAGTAGCATGTCCGATGTTAGGTGATAACAAATCAGTTAACAGGTGATATACATGTGTTAAATGGTAACATGTAATGACAAGTAGTATAAACTGGTGACAGGCATTAGCATGTAGATGGTAAGTATGAAATAGCGGCATATAGTAAAGCAGTAGCGGAGCACAACCAAGCGGAGCTGGGCAAGCTAGAAATACAGACAGCAAACAGGATTTATCCCTGGAGCGTCTGGCAAGGTTACCGGGACAACTCGGCTTAAGGTGCAAGTAGGAAATCCGGCAGCATCTCGCCTAGACGAATCAAGTGGTAAAGCACTGAACGCTGATCATGACAACCAGGCGGAGCCGAAGACCTGCCGGTCCCAATCACCTCTCTTTCGAGACAATGAGTGACCGGAGGCTGAATGACGGAGAGACCTGTCGGCCCCAATCGCTTCCCTTTCGGGACAGTGAGTGACCGAAGGCTGAGGAACGGAGAGACCTGCCAGCCCCAATCCAAAAGGAGGGTACCGGCCCTAAGTCTTACCGCCGGAGAAGAACACGGCCCCAATCCAAAAGGAGTGACCGGTCTTCACAAGAGATGGAGAGAGGTTGAAGGCTGAGGGACTTGCAATGTTAGTACCACATGAACAATAAATAAACTACCATAATACAAGCATTCGTCACAGAGCAATACATGTCCAGATATTGGCACTCGGCCATACACAAATACAGGGACGCAGCCCAATACATAATACATGGAAACATGAAATAAAATACATGTCGACCCGACAAAGCGGGGAAACCCAAATGGAGGCGAGAGCGAGGACACTCGCCTAAATCACCGGAAAGCCGAAAAGTCTGGAATCCATGGAACTCGCGCACGCGCCATGAATATAATATAATAATATATAAATGTGAGGAGAGAGAAAGTGAAGAGGAGAGAGAAAGAGTTAGAGAGAGAAACCTAGAGAGAGAAAGGGACACAGGGAGACGCGGGCTTATGAGAGTGAGACGCGGGGGACGCAGACGCGGGAGTCGCGTCGCGGAATTATCAAACGCAGGAATCACAGACGCGGGAATAGCAGACGCGGGGTTCGCGTCGCAAGAATAGCAGATGCGGGAATCACAGACGTGGGGATCGCGTCGCGGGAAGTACCAGACGCGGGAATCATAGACGTGGGGATCACGTCGCGAAGGTGCCATAACGCGAGGCTCGGGCCTGCGTTTAAGTCAGGGCATGAGAACGCGGACGCGAGGATAAACTCCGCGTCACGCCAACAAGGATAGAACACAGACGCGGGCACTTAGCTTCGCGTCGTGCCGATACAATAACGCGAAGGCCGCGTTATGGAATGGCCTAGACGCAGGAGGTAAACTCCGCGTCTAACCAGCAACAGATGGAAAAGAGAGGGAGACAGGGAAAGGGTGAGACACAGAGATGGCCCAACTCCAAATCCAAACCAGTAAATGGTGGAAGTGAAGATGGTGATGGTAATTAGTAGAGGGAATGATGATGAAGATGGAGTGTTATCGTTGTAAGCATCACCGTTACAGATTACCGGAATAATCGTATACGATTACCGGAATAATCATCGGAGATGTTACCGACGAAGAAGAGCTCGGCCCCAATCCAAAAGGAGTGGCCGGCCCTTGAGTCTTGCCGACGAAGAAGAGCACGGCCCAATCCAAAAGGAGTGGCCGGCCCTGTTATGAGTCATTTTCCAAATGGAGAAGACGAACAGGAAGAGGAACCAGGAAGAGAGAGAGACCCAGGAGAAAGTGAGAGGTCCAAGAGAGAGAGAGAGAAAGGAAATAGGAGAGAGAAAGAGAGAGAGAGAGAGAGATTCAGGAGAGAGAGAGAGACAAGGAGAAGGGGCTGTTGCCCCCCCTCAGCCCGCACACAGCGCCCCCCATTGGGGCGCTCGGCCTTGCCGCCGGCCAGGCGGCGGCGCGGGCGGCGCTGGCCGCCGGCGGAGAAGGAGGGGGCAGCGCCCCTCAACAGAGAAGGGGGGCTGTGCCCCCCTCCAGCAAGGGAAAGAGAAGGGGGGCTGTTGCCCCCCCTCTCAGGCCACGCACAGGGGGCCCAGGTGGGCCCCCTGGCCGCCCACGGCCGCCGGCACAGCGCCGGCGGCGCCAGACTGGGGTGGCGCCGGCCACCCCAGGGAGAAGAAGGAGGAGGGGGCTTTGCCCCCTCCACAGCAGCGCACAGGGGGCGCGAGGCCCCCCGGCCGCGCCTAGGCCGCCGGCCTCGCGCCGGCGGCGGTCTGCTCCACCATGGGCGCCGGAAAGGGAGGAGTCGACGGTGATGGGGAAGGTCATGGCCGGATCTAGGGGAAGAGAGAGAAGGAAAATGGAAAAGAAAATAAAAGGGAAGAAAAGAGAAGAAGAGGAGAGAGGCCGGAATTTGGGGTTGGTCTCACGCCGGCGTCGTGGTGGCCGGAGGCGCCGGCGGCGGTGGTGAAGGCGGGTGGAGGCGTCGGCCTCACTCATGGAGAAGAAAAGAAGAAAGGAAATGAGAAGAAGAGAGGAAGAAAAGGAAGAAAAGAAAAGAAAAAGAAAAAGAAAAAGGGGAGAGAGAGTGATGGTGATTGGTGGATGGGAGAGGAATTAAATGGGTGTGGGGGTGGTTGTCTCCCACGTGGGGGAAGTGGACTGAAGTCGGTTGGAGGGAAAAAGAAAAGGAAGGAAAGAAAGAAAGAAGGAAAAGATTAAATAATAATATTATAATATGGCCGCGAAATATCGACTGTTCCGGAAAAATCCCAAAAATTACCCGGAGGTAGAAAACGTCATCCTGAGGAATAATACGAAATCGGTTTTTAGAAATAAAATCCCATTTTCAAATTAAAAATCCAGAAGTCAACCGCCGATACCGGTCTACACCGGGTCGGCCGGATGTTGATAAATTCTGAAAAATCCCAGAAAATGTATTAAAGAAGAAGATATGATTTTAAGAAGTAAAGTGAAAGCGGAATTCAGAAATTCAATCCCGATTGCAAACTAAAAATCCTGGAATCAACCAGCGATACTGGCCGATACCGAATCTGGTGGAATTTTCATAAATTCATAAAATCCTCAGAAAAGTATTTAAGTAGGAAATGTGATTTTAAGAAATAATGTAAAAAGACTCTTCTTGAAATTCCAATCCGTTTGTAAATTAAAAATCTGGGGATCGGTCAGCGGCACTGGTCGACACCGGTTTTGAAGATTTTCAACTTGATTGAGGAAATTCCAGAAAATCATAGAAAATCTAGAATATTGGAAAATGATGTTCAAAACTGAAATCGGTTAAATCGGAATACCAGAATGACCAAATCGAGTAATACCCTAGGATCGGGCCCTCGGTTCAGACTAGGGCTGACTCCGAGTCCACGAATCCAAATCCAAGACAAAACGTTCATATAAATAGTTCGTAATACAAAACAAATACCGAAGGTAAATCGAAAAATACGATCGAAAAATCTGAATACGTAACTAAGTACGTATTCCGGGAGCGAGGTGTTACATTCCATCCACCTTACAAAAAATTGCGTCCTCGCAATTTCGATAAGGGGTAAAATGAACACAAAGGGGACAAGGGTGGAATTATACCAATTAAGATATGAAGCACTATAGGTAGGGCCCTCAAGTTGACTGATCAATAACCAGAATATAGAAATCTTCTGCACTTCCGGCTGTATAAATCTTCGAACAATGCCGAATAATACTAACTAATAACACAGCTTGCAATAGAAATCCTGCTATACTGCATACTCAATGTCGCTCCAAGAATGAGCCAGAATACCAAAGATAATGAAAACCCCTGATAGTCCTGAGCATAATAAATGTAACGCCCCGATTCCACGGATACGGGGACGTCACTGCGACGTATATACGTAGGTCAGAAAGTGCCCCCACGTATATACGCTAAGCATAAAAATACAAGCAAGGATCAGAGTACACGCCAAAGCGTGGTATCATACATATGCCAACATGAAAGTACATACACAAAGTTATCACATGATATCATAAAGTATTACACATTACATGTGTATTACATCATAACCCAGTCCAAAAGTGAAATCTACAAATATGTATACAAAAAGCTCACGAGTAGAAAGAAGATCCCGTGAGTCCAAAAGAAGAGTATGGCACGAGGAACTGGGACTAGGATGTCTGCCCGCTAAGGGAAGCTCGATCTACGGAGGACAACTCCACTTCGATCCAGCTTCGGAATCTGAATATGCAAATCCAAGGAATCAAGACATAAAACAATAATGAACTACTGCCAAGTGGCAATGATATAAAAGTAGTGATTTAGAACACAAATATGGTATATAAGGGCGTGTATAACATAGTCATAAATCAGGAACTCCCAAGTAAGGTTGATTATAAGCAAGATTGATTGTATACGCTTAAGTCACGGTCACATGAGACTAGTACATCGAAGGAATAATCCAAACAAGGAAACCCTCATATATATACTTTTGTCTCATGCCACATAAATCCAAGCGTATAGAATCAGAGTTGCAAATCATACGATAGTCAAACGGGAATGCATAACAACAATAATCAGGGTCTATAATATGAGACATAACAGGAACTAAGACAGGAATCATAATAGGTACACATAACGGAAACTATAACAGGAAACATAACTAAGACATAACCGGAATCATCACTGGAATCATGATTTAAATACAACGGGCATCTAATTATTATTATTACTCGTCTGACCCATATATCTAGGTATGTGTCTCGGTATATATCCCGACTCACATACATCCATATATTGGAGAGTCGAGGGTCGTTACCGGAAGTAGATGGAGAACTGATATCACTCCTTATAGTGGTTTCCATACACCTGGAACCAGCTTTGGAGGCCCAAAGTCCCCCGAGTCAGTAAACAGATTCACTACCGCCAGTATATATATATATTATATATATATACTTTTAATCCATCACTATAAGCAAGGTATCATTCCGGCATCCATCACTCCCTCCCATTTCCCATACAAGTTGTAGCTTAATAAGAATTATCAGATTACGGGTAAGAATAAACATAACAGTAATAGCCCAACAGATTCAAGAGGTGGCCCCCACAGATTCAAGAGGTGGCCCCCACCGTATAGTGTGGTGTGGCACTTTGTTCCATGTGGCACTTTGTTCTGAGGGGATGGATTCTAGAGGTGGCCCCCACCGTATGGTGTGGCACTTAGTTCCATAAACAAGTCAGGATTCCCGTAAACATAATAATCTCAAGGTCAAGTATATCATGCTTGGTTTTAAAAGATAGCATGACAAGGTGATGATATTAGCAAGCAACAAGTCATACAAGTGATGGATAATAGTCATGTGATATAATCAGATATGAATCGGTAACATGTAATTGACATGCATGAAGTAATGGCATGGCGAGGAGTGATGTATATCAAGTAACAAGTCAAGGAGTGAGAATACATATAATAACATGTTATGAAGTAAGAACATGTAACAACAAGTCATATGAAATAACAAGTGGTGAGATCCATCAAGTAACACGTCATGTAATACCAGTTATGAAGCATGAATAGGAATAATATGTCACACAGGTATCAATGATAAGATCATATGCAGAAAAGAAATCAACTACGTCAAACAGTCAGAATTAGTCGACTAGGTGGAAGGGTTAGTCGACTAATAGGGGTCTTAAGTCGACTAATAGCCTAGATGAGTCGACTAAAACTGGGAAACAGAGAGTTGGGTTTCTGTTTCAGGAAAAGTTAGTCGACTAGGGTGAGATGTGTAGTCGACTAACAGATACCTAAGTCGACTAATAGGGGTCTAAGTCGACTAAAACTGTGATACAGAAAGTTGGGAGTTATATCAGGGATACAGGAGTCGACTATGGGGAAATGGGTAGTCGACTAGGGGTCCTAAGTCGACTATTATTTTGGATGAGTCGACTGGAACCGAGAGTTGGTATTTTCTGGTCCAGGGAAAATTAGTCGACTAGATTAAAAATGTAGTCGACTAGGGTGGTCTAGTCGACTGGTAATATGGCTTAGTCGACTAAAACTGTGAAATCAGAAAAGGGTTAAGTTTCAGCTAAGGTGGATTAGTCGACTGGTCCCTAGGTTAAGTCGACTAATCGTGGGAAAAACAGTAACAGAACAGATTTTCTAATGGTTGTTTGATGGGCTAAAAATACGATTTTTATGGCACAAGTGTACATGAAAGATCAACACAAGTAAACAAGGAAGTTGTCTAGTCTTGGTGAGTAGATATACTCACAAGGAATGGTTATGTGAAGCTTTATACGAGTTCCGAAAGGTCGTAGTCGACGATATCACCAACTTGATCTTTGGCGATATACGATACGATCCCAAATCTAAGAGTTGTGGTTGCTTGAGAAGGAGAGGAAGACCTTGAGGTGTTCTTTGGAATTAGGGTTTGAGATGGAGGAGGTAGTGTGAAGGCTAATTCTTTTTGGAAGTGAAGAAAAGAGATAAAAGTGAAAAGGAGATGTTTATATAGGATTTGATTTTTGTAAAGGGAATGCAAATAAAGAAATTGAGAGGGTTTTTGTGTAAAAAGGGGAGTGAGGTGTCTCCCTTGGCCAATGGTGGCCGGCCATGGAGAGAGAGAGAGAAAGAGGGCATTAATGAGGAAGAGTGTGGAATTTGAGATATTTGTTGGAAAATTTGAATTGTTGGAATTTTTGGAAATTGGAAAATCCTTTGGCTTAGAGATGAAGGAAAGGAAAATAGAGAAAGGAAAAAGGAAAAAGAAATGAAATGAGAAGATATTTTCTTGGTCTCCAAAAATGAAAATATCAGAAACACGGATTCCCGAGTTAAAGTCGAGCATGCGGGAAAACATTTCGAAAAATACCGAAATCGTCCGAAATTCAAGTATCTCGGAACGACTCGCAATTTTCACCAAAAATCAATAATAATATATGAAGACTCGTAGTAAAATCCTTTTAAGAAATACTTTATAGTTTTAAATCTAAAAATCCCGGAATCAGTTACCTACCGACTCCGAAAGAATTTTCATAAAATCATAAAATTCTCAGAAAAAGAATGTAGGTAGAAAATATGATTCTAAGAGATAATGCCTAAAGGCCTTTCTAGAAAGTCCTAACAGTTTGTGAATTAAAAATACTGGAATCAGTCTTCTACCGACTCCGGTGGGATATCCATAAATTCGTAAAATCTTCAGAAAAAGTATTTAAGTATTAAACATAATTCTAAGAAGAAATGTCTAAATAATCCTCTAGAAATTCTAAACAGTTTGCAAGATAAAAATTCGGGAATCGATCAGCGGCACTGGTCGACACCGGTTTTGAAGAAATTCCTTTTAATTCCGGAAAATTCCAGAAAATCATATAAAATATATTATATTGGAAAATGATATTTAAAATTTAAATCGGTCAAATACGGAAAGTAAATCGAAAAATACGATCGAAAAACTGAATACGCAATTAAGTACGTATTCCGGGAACGGGGTATTACAATCCACCCACCTTACAAAAAATTGCGTCCTCGCAATTTCGTTAAGGGGCAAACTGAACACAAGGAGACATGGCTGGAATAAAGGTCTCATAAAACCAAAACAGAATATAAGATAAACACATGAAGGACCAGAATGAACAATGAAAGAATGATAAGGGAAAATATTTAGAATGATAACCAACTCAAATACAAGATCTGGGGTAGTGGTTACCATGATATCCTAAGGCTCCTGATCTGGATGCTGGTCTTCACGTTCTGCTGCATCATCTAATGCCTCTGCCGCCATGATGTAACCTTGACCTCTACCTTGATCTGCTCTTGTTCTCATTCCCCTCTGCTGATAATCATACTGCTGAGGTGGAAATGGAACTCTCCGATCAACAGGTTCTGGATTCCTCCTTAGTGGCGGAGCTGGAAGTGCTGGGGCTGGATGAGCTGGGGCTGGAAGAGCTGGTCTGATTGGAGCTACGGGTATAAACTTTCTGTGTGGGCAATCCCTTAGCATATGTCCCCCTGACCCACATGCCAACATAATCTCTTGGCTACTCGACAATCTCTCTTATAATGCCCGGGTCTGTGGCAATAATTGCATACAATCTGAGACAGAGGAGGTTGGAATGGTCCCCTGATCATCGGGCCTTGGGTTACCCTAACTTCATCATCCTCATCCAAGAACTGGAAAGGCCTCTTCTTAGCCTGGTTCCTTATCAAGTTCTCTTTCTTCTTCTCTAACCCACGCTCCACTTCTCGAGCTATGGTGAGAACTTCCGAATAAGTCTTCAGCTGTTGGGGCATCAAGAAAACTTGGATATCCATCTGTAAGCCCTGCTGGAATCTGCTCGCTCGCTTCTCCTCATCCGTTACCATGTAAGGAGCAAAGCGACTAAGTCTGAGAAATTCCGCGGCATACCCGTCCACAGACTTATTCCCTTGCCGAAGTCTGATGAACTGTTCCTCCATGTCCTTCTGAGCTGTGACAGGGAAGAACCCACTGTAGAAGCTCTTGGAGAACATGTCCCAAGTGACAGGTCTCTCCAATCTGGCCTCCTCAGCTAACCACCAAGTTCTAGCTATGTCTTTCAGCTGAATCTTAGCAACCTCTACTTGGTTCTCCTTCGGGACACGGGCTGCATTCAGCAAATCAGTGGTGTCCGTCAGCCATTGCTCTGCATCCAATGGCTTCTCTCCTCCTGTGAAAATTGCTGGTTGCAGCCGTCGGAAATCTGAAATGTTTCCCGGTCTCTGCTCCTTCGGGGCTGCTAACTCCTGCCTGAGGAGTTCAGTCTGCTGCTGCTGGGTTCTCCATCATGGCCTGAATAACTCTCAGGACATCGGCATTCTCTCCTCCTACAGGTCCATTCGGTACTTGCCCGATATTGTTACGACCGATCGTCTCTCCATACCGAATTGGAATAGGATAACTGGAATTGGAAACAAATGGAAGGAGTTTAGGACACGAAAGAATTAATCAAGGAAGGAATTCAAGAAAGACTAGATAACTTTGTATATTGTAGTTGGCATTAGCAAATTACTGGAATTTGCTGCTTGATTGTACTTTAGGTGTGAGAGCCTAAGCTCTGATACCAACCTGTAACGCCCCGATTCCACGGATACGGGGACGTCACTGCGACGTATATACGTAGGTCAGAAAGTGCCCCCACGTATATACGCTAAGCATAAAAATACAAGCAAGGATCAGAGTACACGCCAAAGCGTGGTATCATACATATGCCAACATGAAAGTACATACACAAAGTTATCACATGATATCATAAAGTATTACACATTACATGTGTATTACATCATAACCCAGTCCAAAAGTGAAATCTACAAATATGTATACAAAAAGCTCACGAGTAGAAAGAAGATCCCGTGAGTCCAAAGAAGAGTATGGCACGAGGAACTGGGACTAGGATGTCTGCCCGCTAAGGGAAGCTCGATCTACGGAGGACAACTCCACTTCGATCCAGCTTCGGAATCTGAATATGCAAATCCAAGGAATCAAGACATAAAACAATAATGAACTACTGCCAAGTGGCAATGATATAAAAGTAGTGATTTAGAACACAAATATGGTATATAAGGGCGTGTATAACATAGTCATAATCAGGAACTCCCAAGTAAGGTTGATTATAAGCAAGATTGATTGTATACGCTTAAGTCACGGTCACATGAGACTAGTACATCGAAGGAATAATCCAAACAAGGAAACCCTCATATATATACTTTTGTCTCATGCCACATAAATCCAAGCGTATAGAATCAGAGTTGCAAATCATACGATAGTCAAACGGGAATGCATAACAACAATAATCAGGGTCTATAATATGAGACATAACAGGAACTAAGACAGGAATCATAATAGGTACACATAACGGAAACTATAACAGGAAACATAACTAAGACATAACGGAATCATCACTGGAATCATGATTTAAATACAACGGGCATCTAATTATTATTATTACTCGTCTGACCCATATATCTAGGTATGTGTCTCGGTATATATCCCGACTCACATACATCCATATATTGGAGAGTCGAGGGTCGTTACCGGAAGTAGATGGAGAACTGATATCACTCCTTATAGTGGTTTCCATACACCTGGAACCAGCTTTGGAGGCCCAAAGTCCCCCGAGTCAGTAAACAGATTCACTACCGCCAGTATATATATATATTTATATATATATACTTTTAATCCATCACTATAAGCAAGGTATCATTCCGGCATCCATCACTCCCTCCCATTTCCCATACAAGTTGTAGCTTAATAAGAATTATCAGATTACGGGTAAGAATAAACATAACAGTAATAGCCCAACAGATTCAAGAGGTGGCCCCCACAGATTCAAGAGGTGGCCCCCACCGTATAGTGTGGTGTGGCACTTTGTTCCATGTGGCACTTTGTTCTGAGGGGATGGATTCTAGAGGTGGCCCCCACCGTATGGTGTGGCACTTAGTTCCATAAACAAGTCAGGATTCCCGTAAACATAATAATCTCAAGGTCAAGTATATCATGCTTGGTTTTAAAAGATAGCATGACAAGGTGATGATATTAGCAAGCAACAAGTCATACAAGTGATGGATAATAGTCATGTGATATAATCAGATATGAATCGGTAACATGTAATTGACATGCATGAAGTAATGGCATGGCGAGGAGTGATGTATATCAAGTAACAAGTCAAGGAGTGAGAATACATATAATAACATGTTATGAAGTAAGAACATGTAACAACAAGTCATGAAATAACAAGTGGTGAGATCCATCAAGTAACACGTCATGTAATACCAGTTATGAAGCATGAATAGGAATAATATGTCACACAGGTATCAATGATAAGATCATATGCAGAAAAGAAATCAACTATGTCAAACAGTCAGAATTAGTCGACTAGGTGGAAGGGTTAGTCGACTAATAGGGTCTTAAGTCGACTAATAGCCTAGATGAGTCGACTAAAACTGGGAAACAGAGAGTTGGGTTTCTGTTTCAGGAAAAGTTAGTCGACTAGGGTGAGATGTGTAGTCGACTAACAGATACCTAAGTCGACTAATAGGGGTCTAAGTCGACTAAAACTGTGATACAGAAAGTTGGGAGTTATATCAGGGATACAGGAGTCGACTATGGGGAAATGGGTAGTCGACTAGGGGTCCTAAGTCGACTATTATTTTGGATGAGTCGACTGGAACCGAGAGTTGGTATTTTGTGGTCCAGGGAAAATTAGTCGACTAGATTAAAAATGTAGTCGACTAGGGTGGTCTAGTCGACTGGTAATATGGCTTAGTCGACTAAAACTGTGAAATCAGAAAAGGGTTAAGTTTCAGCTAAGGTGGATTAGTCGACTGGTCCCTAGGTTAAGTCGACTAATCGTGGGAAAAACAGTAACAGAACAGATTTTCTAATGGTTGTTTGATGGGCTAAAAATACGATTTTTATGGCACAAGTGTACATGAAAGATCAACACAAGTAAACAAGGAAGTTGTCTAGTCCTGGTGAGTAGATATACTCACAAGGAATGGTTATGTGAAGCTTTATACGAGTTCCGAAAGGTCGTAGTCGACAATATCACCAACTTGATCTTTGGCGATATACGATACGATCCCAAATCTAAGAGTTGTGGTTGCTTGAGAAGGAGAGGAAGACCTTGAGGTGTTCTTTGGAATTAGGGTTTGAGATGGAGGAGGTAGTGTGAAGGCTAATTCTTTTTGGAAGAAAAAGAGATAAAAGTGAAAAGGAGATGTTTATATAGGATTTGATTTTTGTAAAGGGAATGCAAATAAAGAAATTGAGAGGGGTTTTTGTGTAAAAAGGGGAGTGAGGTGTCTCCCTTGGCCAATGGTGGCCGGCCATGGAGAGAGAGAGAGAAAGAGGGCATTAATGAGGAAGAGTGTGGAATTTGAGATATTTGTTGGAAAATTTGAATTGTTGGAATTTTTGGAAATTGGAAAATCCTTTGGCTTAGAGATGAAGGAAAGGAAAATAGAGAAAGGAAAAAGGAAAAAGAAATGAAATGAGAAGATATTTTCTTGGTCTCCAAAAATGAAAATATCAGAAACACGGATTCCCGAGTTAAAGTCGAGCATGCGGGAAAACATTTCGAAAAATACCGAAATCGTCCGAAATTCAAGTATCTCGGAACGACTCGCAATTTTCACCAAAAATCAATAATAATATATGAAGACTCGTAGTAAAATCCTTTTTAAGAAATACTTTATAGTTTTAAATCTAAAAATCCCGGAATCAGTTACCTACCGACTCCGAAAGAATTTTCATAAAATCATAAAATTCTCAGAAAAAGAATGTAGGTAGAAAATATGATTCTAAGAGATAATGCCTAAAGGCCTTTCTAGAAAGTCCTAACAGTTTGTGAATTAAAAATACTGGAATCAGTCTTCTACCGACTCCGGTGGGATATCCATAAATTCGTAAAATCTTCAGAAAAAGTATTTAAGTATTAAACATAATTCTAAGAAGAAATGTCTAAAGAATCCTCTAGAAATTCTAAACAGTTTGCAAGATAAAAATTCGGGAATCGATCAGCGGCACTGGTCGACACCGGTTTTGAAGAAATTCCTTTTAATTCCGGAAAATTCCAGAAAATCATATAAAATATATTATATTGGAAAATGATATTTAAAATTTAAATCGGTCAAATACGGAAAGTAAATCGAAAAATACGATCGAAAAACTGAATACGCAATTAAGTACGTATTCCGGGAACGGGGTATTACAATAAAGAAGACCGATAATTGAGAATTCTGAATACCAGGCATCGACCACACCAAATATATAGCCGAGAATATAGAATACCCGTAGAGAATCCCGACAACTGACTTCTGAAAGATAACCCGATCAGGATCAATCCAGAGAATACCGAGCTTCATAGAGTTGGCCGAAGAGATCATGTCATAGCTTCATTTAGAACCAGCCACTACCTTTCTAGTCTAATCATATCTTAAGTTGGTATAAAGGCTTCGAAAAACCAAAACCGGGGAAAGGTGGAAGAGATTAGAAACCAAAGGAAAGATGATCAAGAAAATAGATAACTCTGTACTTGTAGTTGGAATGTATAACCAGGACTCATGCATTCCAGTTGCAAATTTCTTTACCATTAATTTGCCATCTGGACGTACTGAGGAGGTGAGAGCCTAAGCTCTGATACCAACCTGTAACGCCCCGATCCTGCGGGTACGGAGACGTTACTGCGACGTATATACGCAGGTCAGAAATACCCTCACGTATATACGCTAAGCATCAGTACAGGCAAGAATCAGAGTACGGAAGTAAGTGGTGCATTATACATTCCAACACATGTGTACAATTACAAAGTTATCACCAGAGGTGATCCAATATTATATGAATATTACATCACTGATATGCGCAATTGTGAGATTACAAGCAGATGTACAAGAGTGAACAGTACACAGGCAGGCTCAGAGTCATAACAGGAAAACTCTAGAGCCGCACAAGGGGGCCTGGAAGGATAGAGCTCTGGATGATCTGCTGGAGATCCACGTTACCGCTGCGCCACTCTGATCAACAACTGGGAGAATCCACACGCTCCAAGCTCCATGACCTGGACATGAGGATCCAGGGGAGTCAGATGAAACTCCCCAGGCGAGTGGTGAAGCAAAAGCCAAGTGGCGAGCAAGGATAAGTACATGTATAGCAGTAAAACCAAATAAGGCCGAGGACGAGCAAATCTGATCGTATGGTTTCAGATCACGGCTCCATGAGACTAGTACATCGAAGGAATAATCCAAACAAGGAAACCCTCATCTATATACCTTTATCTCATGTTACCATAATCCAAGCACATACAACCCGACTGTACTCAGGGCATGATAAGATAATGAACAGGAGGCAAGTGGATACATGGGATAAAGCAGAGTGAGAGCAGTCAATACGATAATACTCATAAAGCCGAAAATCCGAAGTAAAATCCAGGACAAGCAAATATGATAAGAGCAAGCAAAACCGATCGTACAAGTTTAGGTCACGGCTCCATGAGACTAGTACATCGAAGGAATAATCCAAACAAGGAAACCCTCATCTATATACCTTTATCTCATGTTGCCGTAATCCAAGCACATACAACGAATCCACAGTTGGCGTCTTTTATTATTATTATTACTTGTCTTACCCTGATGTCTAGCTATGTGAACTAGCGTCCCAGCACACATAGATCCACATCCGAGAAAGCAAGGTTGTTATTGGAAACCAGCGGGGGTATCAACGAACTATGTTTACAGTGGGTCCCGTGCATACCCGGGACCACGGCCCAGGATTGTTCCGTTGCTTGGTGACGGAACCCGCCGCAAGGCAAACATGAGGGACTTATGGATGCCCTTATCATGATGGTACCAGGAAGGAGGGAGCCAGCACTCCCCTCGGTCGCCTGGAGGCCCACAGGTCAGACCGGAAGTTTTAGTTGCACAACATGCCTAATACCACTGTAAACACGAACACATATTGATAGCCGCAAGTTTCCCCCGACCCGATGCAAGTTGTCCAGTTTTATGGTTTATTAGATGATTATCAGATTCCGGGAATGAGCAAGAACATGTCAGGAATACAGGTATATCAGGAGTACTGGTTCGTACTATAATGTATCACATGTGTGTCAGGAGTACAGTTAGTACTATCAAGATGTCAGGTCATCATTCCCGTTATCGTGATAATCACAATGTCAAGTATATCATGCTGGGTGTTAAGTGATAGCATGACAAGAGGATGATATTTGGCAGGTAACCAGTCATGTCAAGCGATTGATATTAGTCCGGTGGTAAGTCATGTCATAACAAGGGTCTTGCCAAGCAGTAGCATGTCCGATGTTAGGTGATAACAAATCAGTTAACAGGTGATATACATGTGTTAAATGGTAACATGTAATGACAAGTAGTATAAACTGGTGACAGGCATTAGCATGTAGATGGTAAGTATGAAATAGTGGCATATAGTAAAGCAGTAGCGGAGCACAACCAAGCGGAGCTGGGCAAGCTGGAAATACAGACAGCAAACAGGATTTATCCCTGGAGCGTCTGGCAAGGTTGCCGGGACAACTCGGCTTAAGGTGCGAGTAGGAAATCCGGCAGCATCTCGCCTAGACGAATCAAGTGGTAAAGCACTGAACGCTGATCATGACAACCAGGCGGAGCCGAAGACCTGCCGGTCCCAATCACCTCTCTTTCGAGACAGTGAGTGACCGGAGGCTGAATGACGGAGAGACCTGTCGGCCCCAATCGCTTCCCTTTCGGGACAGTGAGTGACCGAAGGCTGAGGAACGGAGAGACCTGCCGGCCCCAATTCAAAAGGAGGGTACCGGCCCTAAGTCTTACCGCCGGAGAAGAACACGGCCCCAATCCAAAAGGAGTGACCGGTCTTCACAAGAGATGGAGAGAGGTTGAAGGCTGAGGGACCTGCAATGTTAGTACCACATGAACAATAAATAAACTACCATAATACAAGCATTCGTCACAGAGCAATACATGTCCAGATATTGGCACTCGGCCATACACAAATACAGGGACGCAGCCCAATACATAATACATGGAAACATGAAATAAAATACATGTCGACCCGACAAAGCGGGGAAACCCAAATGGAGGCGAGAGCGAGGACACTCGCCTAAATCACCGGAAAGCCGAAAAGTCTGGAATCCATGGAACTCGCGCACGCGCCATAAATATAATATAATAATATATAAATGTGAGGAGAGAGAAAGTGAAGAGGAGAGAGAAAGAGTTAGAGAGAGAAACCTAGAGAGAGAAAGGGACACAGGGAGACGCGGGCTTATGAGAGTGAGACGCGGGGGACGCAGACGCGGAGTCGCGTCGCGGAATTATCAAACGCAGGAATCACAGACGCGGGAATAGCAGACGCGGGGTTCGCGTCGCAAGAATAGCAGATGCGGGAATCACAGACGCGGGGATCGCGTCGCGGGAAGTACCAGACGCGGGAATCATAGACGTGGGGATCACGTCGCGAAGGTGCCATAACGCGAGGCTCGGGGCCTGCGTTTAAGTCAGGGCATGAGAACGCGGACGCGAGGATAAACTCCGCGTCACGCCAACAAGGATAGAACACAGACGCGGGCACTTAGCTTCGCGTCGTGCCGATACAATAACGCGAAGGCCGCGTTATGGAATGGCCTAGACGCAGGAGGTAAACTCCGCGTCTAACCAGCAACAGATGGAAAAGAGAGGGAGACAGGGAAAGGGTGAGACACAGAGATGGCCCAACTCCAAATCCAAACCAGTAAATGGTGGAAGTGAAGATGGTGATGGTAATTAGTAGAGGGAATGATGATGAAGATGGAGTGTTGTCGTTGTAAGCATCACCGTTACAGATTACCGGAATAATCGTATACGATTACCGGAATAATCATCGGAGATGTTACCGACGAAGAAGAGCTCGGCCCCAATCCAAAAGGAGTGGCCGGCCCTTGAGTCTTGCCGACGAAGAAGAGCACGGCCCCAATCCAAAAGGAGTGGCCGGCCCTGTTATGAGTCATTTTCCAAATGGAGAAGACGAACAGGAAGAGGAACCAGGAAGAGAGAGAGACCCAGGAGAGAGTGAGAGGTCCAAGAGAGAGAGAGAGAGAGAGAAAGGAAATAGGAGAGAGAAAGAGAGAGAGAGAAAGAGAGAGAGAGAGATTCAGGAGAGAGAGAGACAAGGAGAAGGGGCTGTTGCCCCCCCTCAGCCCGCACACAGCACCCCCCATTGGGGCGCTCGGCCTGGCCGCCGGCCAGGCGGCGGCGCCGGGCGGCGCTGGCCGCCGGCGGAGAAGGAGGGGGCAGCGCCCCCTCAACAGAGAAGGGGGGCTGTGCCCCCCTCCAGCAAGGGAAAGAGAAGGGGGGCTGTTGCCCCCCTCTCAGGCCACGCACAGGGGGCCCAGGTGGGCCCCCTGGCCGCCCACGGCCGCCGGCACAGCGCCGGCGGCGCCAGACTGGGGTGGCGCCGGCCACCCCAGGGAGAAGAAGGAGGAGGGGGCTTTGCCCCCTCCACAGCAGCGCACAGGGGGCGCGAGGCCCCCCGGCCGCGCCCAGGCCGCCGGCTCGCGCCGGCGGCGGTCTGCTCCGCCATGGGCGCCGGAAAGGGAGGAGTCGACGGTGATGGGGAAGGTCATGGCCGGATCTAGGGGAAGAGAGAGAAGGAAAATGGAAAAGAAAATAAAAGGGAAGAAAAGAGAAGAAGAGGAGAGAGGCCGGAGTTTGGGTTGGTCTCACGCCGGCGTCGTGGTGGCCGGAGGCACCGGCGGTGGTGGTGAAGGCGGGTGGAGGCGTCGGCCTCACTCATGGAGAAGAAAAGAAGAAAGGAAATGAGAAGAAGAGAGGAAGAAAAGGAAGAAAAGAAAAAGAAAAAGGGGAGAGAGAGTGATGGTGATTGGTGGATGGGAGAGGAATTAAATGGGTGAGGGGGTGGTTGTCTCCCACGTGGGGGAAGTGGACTGAAGTCGGTTGGAGGGAAAAGAAAAGGAAGGAAAGAAAGAAAGAAGGAAAAGATTAAATAATAATATTATAATATGGCCGCGAAATATCGACTGTTCCGGGAAAATCCCAAAATTACCCGGAGGTAGAAAACGTCATCCTGAGGAATAATACGAAATCGTTTTCAGAAATAAAATCCCATTTTCAAATTAAAAATCCAGAAGTCAACCGCCGATACCGGTCTACAGCGGGTCGGCCGGATTTTGATAAATTCTGAAAAATCTCAGAAAATGTATTAAAGAAGAAGATATGATTTTAAGAAGTAAAGTGAAAGCGGAATTCAGAAATTCAATCCCGATTGCAAACTAAAAATTCTGGAATCAACCAGCGATACTGGCCGATACCGAATCTGGTGGAATTTTCATAAATTCATAAAATCCTCAGAAAAAATATTTAAGTAGGAAATGTGATTTTAAGAAATAATGTAAAAGACTCTTCTTGAAATTCCAATCCATTTGTAAATTAAAAATTCGGGATCGGTCAGCGGCACTGGTCGACACCGTTTTGAAGATTTTCAACTTGATTGAGGAAAATTCCAAAAAATCATAGAAAATCTAGAATATTGGAAAATGATGTTCAAAACTGAAATCGGTTAAATCGGAATACCAGAATAACCAAATCGAGTAATACCCTAGGATCGGGCCCTCGGTCCAGACTAGGGCTGACTCCGAGTCCACGAATCCAATCCAAGACAAAACGTTCATATAAATAGTTCGTAATACAAAACAAATACCGAAGGTAAATCGAAAAATACGATCGAAAAATCTGAATACGTAACTAAGTACGTATTCTGGGAGCGGGGTGTTACAGTTTTGCTCACTTTAGCTCCTTCAAGCCCGAACCTCTTGATTAGTTCCTTTGTGTACTTGGCTTGATTGATAAAGATCCCATCCTTCTTTGCTTGATTTGGAGTCCAAGGAAATAGTTGAGCTCCCCCATCATAGACATTTCAAATTCATCCTTCATGCATGACTCAAAGCTTGGCAAATAGATTCATTAATAGAACCAAAAATAATATCATCTACATAAATTTGCACAATAAGAATATCATTTTCTACATGTTTTGTAAACAAAGTTGTGTCAATTTTATCTTTCTTAAAACCATTTGAAATTAAAAATGAAGAAAGTCTTTCATACCAAGCCTAGGGGCTTGTTTTAACCATAAAGAGCTTTATCTAATTTAAACACAAAATCTGGATGTGTAGGATCAACAAACCCGGGGGGCTGTTCAACATACACCTCCTCATCAATAAAACCATTTAGGAAAGCACTTTTAATATCCATTTGAAACAATTTAAGATCTTTATATGAGGCAAAAACTAGTGTCATCCGTATGGCTTCAAGCCGTGCTACGGGTGCAAAGGTTTCTTCAAAATCGATTCCTTCGATTTGAGTGTAACCTTGGGCAACTAACCTAGCTTTATTCCTAACAACGTTACCCGATTCATCCAACTTGTTCTTAAAGATCCACTTAGTACCAATTGTTGGTCTATCGTGGGGCCTAGGAACAAGGTGCCAAACTTGGTTGCGCTCAAATTGATTGAGCTCCTCTTGCATGGCTAGCAACCAATATGAATCGGCCTCGGATTCGAGGACGTTCTTGGGTTCAACATGAGAAATAAAAGCATAGTGCCCACAAAAATCATGAAGTTTAGAGCGAGTGGTTACCCCTTTTGATACATCACCTATGACGAGGTCCTTGGGATGATGTGGATTGTATTGATGTGGATTGTATCTCCAATCCTTTGGAAGTTGTTGAGTAGGCTCCTCTTCAATTGTTGGAGTTTCATTTCCTTGAGCCTCTTCTACTTTAGCTTCACTTCCTTCATCATCCTTTGGCTTGTCTCCCATAGTAGGTGTATCCTCCAAGGTCACTTTCTGCAAGCCTTCATCCAATGCATCTATTTCTACAACATTCTTAACAAACAAGTTAGATTCTTCAAACTTAACATGTATAGATTCTTCAATGGTCAAAGATGATCTATTGAAAATTCTATAAGCCTTGCTAGTGTTAGAATAACCCACAAAAATTGCCTCATAAGATCTAGCATCAAATTTTCCTAAATTTTTTGTATTTAACACAAAACATTTGCATCCAAAACCTTGAAATATGAAACATTTGGTTTTCTAGAAAAGTACATTTCAAAAGAAGTTTTGATGTATTTTTACACAAGAAAACACGATTTGATATATAGCATGATGTATTAACGGCCTCGGCCCACAAATAATGTGGGAGACCATATTCACTAAGCATTGTCCTAGTCATCTCTTGTAATGTTCTATTTTTCTGTTCAACTACTCCATTTTGTTGTGGAGTTCTAGGACAAGATAGTTCATACTTTATTCCATGTTCTTCACAAAAAGTGGTAAAGGGTAGGTTAATAACTCACCTCCTCTATCACTTCTTATTCTTAAAATTGAAGTATCTTTTTCCTTTTTAACTCTTTTCTTAAAGGCTTGAAAATGTGAAAAGACTTAATTTTTATGTTCAAGAAAGAAAACCCAAGTAAATCGTGAAAAGTCATCAACCAAAACAAAAGCAAAACGGTTCCCACTTAGACTTTTGGTTTGAGTAGGACCAAATAAATCCATATGGATCACTCCAAAGGACGTGATGTTATGATGTCCTTAATTGACTTGAAAGAAGACTTAGTTTGTTTCCCAAATTGACATGCGTCACAAACCCGATCCTTTTCAAAATTCAAACAAGGAATACCTTTCACCATTTCCTTTGTGTTTAACCTAGATATATGGTCAAAAGAAATGTGGCCTAATCTTCTATGCCACAACCAAGAGTCATCATCGAGGGCTTTTAAACAAGTAATATTGCAAGACATATTGGAGATATCAATCATATAAACATTATTTTCACGAAAACCAGAAAATACACAAGTATTAGATATTCTATCAATTACTTTACAAACTACATTATCAAAAACAACATCAAAACCTTTATCACAAAGTTGACTAACACTCAAGAGATTATGCTTGAGGCCATCAACTAAATAACATTCTCAATTAAAGGGGATGTACCAAGTTTAACATTACCAATACCGATGATTTTACCCTTGGCATCATCTCCGAAGGTGACGGTGCCACCTTCATGATATCTTGATAGGGTTGCAAAGTTGTTGATATCCCAAGTCATGTGCCTTGAGCAACCACTATCAAGATACCACAACCCTCTACGTCATTGGGCCTTGAAAGGTACCTACATCATTTAACAAAATAGTTGATTTTGGTACCCAAATTTTCTTGGGTCCTTGAAAGTTAGTGTTGCGAACCCAAACATTATGATGTGAAGCATTAAGTCTATCATAGCAAAACTTAACTAAGTGACCTTTACGGCCACAATATGAACATGAAAACACTTTACCATACATGAAAGCATGATGTGTGTGTGAAGTGTGAGCATGTTTTGGGGGGTTTGCCATGATGTAAAGGTTGTGTGGTATGAACATGAGCATGAGCATGGAAAGCATTTTTCTTAGGAGCTTGTTTCTTAGGAACATGGCCTCAATTTTCTTTTTATTAAACTCACAATTTTTCAAAATAATTCCTAGTGTGTCTATTCTTTCTTTAAGCATGGTAATTTCATTAGAATCAACTAGTGAGGACTTGCCTTTACAAGAAGTCTTGTACTTATCAAAATCATTTTTAGTAGCAACTAAAGTAGAGAGCAAGCCATCTTTTTCTTTTAAAAGAATAAATACTTGATGATTAAGAGACTCATTTTTCTTTTTCATTTTTAAATACTTTTTCTTTAGAAAATCATAGTTATGTGATAATTCTACAAAAGCTTCTCCTAGTTCATCCATGGAAAGTTCATCATTAAGAGAAGTGGAAGGGGTTACCTTGCTTGTGCTTTCATTTGCCATGAAGCACATGTTGGCGGTGTCGATTTATCCTCGGATTCGCTCTCGGAATCCCATGTTGCCTTCATTGCTTTCTTCTTGAAGGGCTTCTTGGAGGTGGAAGGCTTAGCTTTATCCGGGCACTCCGCAACAATGTGACCCGGTCTTTTGCAATTAAACAAACAATTTTTCTCTCTTCTTGCCATCTCTTTCTTCCTTGGAATTTAGCCTTGTTATACATCCTCCGAACGTTCTTTACAAGAAGTGAGAGCTCTTCGTCATCTTCTTCTTCATCATCTTCGTCGGAGTGTGAGGATTGACACTTGAAGGCTATAGTCTTCTTCTTGGAAGGAGCCATATCCTCCCTTGCTTTTCTCTCTATCTCATGGGTTTTGAGGTTCCCATGAGACCAATAAGCTCCATCTCTTCCTTGTCATTGAGTTCCTTCAAGGTAGTTGCTTTTACTTCCCATGAAGGAGGAAGAGCCCGGATGATCTTTCTTACTCTTTGGTCGTTGTCGATAGCATCACCTAGAGAAGAAAGTCCATTAGCGATCTTTGTAAATCTTGTAACCATATCATCTATGGTTTCAATTTCTTGCATGCAAAAGTTTTCATATTGGGACCGAAGAAGGTCTATTTTAGCCCTCTTCACTTGTGAAGTACCCTCATGTGTAACTAGCAAATGTGTCCAAATTTCATATGCGACTTGTAATGAATAACTCTAGATATATCATCATCATTAGGGTTTGAAGGAGTGCATAATGAGCCCTAGCATTGGCATCAAATTCTTTAGTCTCAATTTCGGACCAAGTGGATTCATCACCGGGGGTGCACTAAAGGGTTTGGTCACGGCCTTTGCAACTCGACTTCCTAGAGATTGCAAGAAAACGGTCATCTTAACTTTCCATATGGGAAAGTTAAGTCCATCAAACTTAGGAGGGGTCTTAATTCCATCGGCCATTTTTACTAAGTGGAAATGAATGAAATGATTAGCAAATATAGATCTCTCTAAGGTTGTTAAGCCAAGAGCTTAGAGTCCAAGCTCTGATACCAATTGAAAACACCTAGAGGGGGGGTGAATAGGTGTAATTGCTAATCTAACAATCTTTTTAAAAAAAATATGAATGAATGATGCAACGATCTCTCAAAACAAGACTAAGAGCCGAATACCCCGTGAAGGGTTCTGAACTCCTTCCTCCTGATTCTCTTGAATGAGTTAGAGGTGCGCAATGCAACCTTGTTGTATGAGAATTGATCGAACAAAGGATGAATAATATGCAATGATGAAATGCACACAAGATATATCACAAGTAAAGGAAACATATCACAAATTAGAAACAATAAGTAATAGAGTGCAATAGAGAGTAAAGGAAATGAAGACAATAAAGAACAAGGACACAAAGCAATCACAAACACAAGTGTTTGTTTCGAGGTTCGAGCCACCGCTCTACTCCCCGCCTTCACCTCCGTGAAGGGTTTCCACTATCCACCGAGGACGATTACAAGGTCTACCAAAGACCAGAGCACCGAGCTCCACCACTTACAAGAACCTCTACCGAAGAGGTATCTCCATAAGATGAACAAAGAGTAACAAGTAGCCAAGTGATCTCTAAAGGATCACAAACTCTTTACAAACACTCTTCTTTTTACAACTTCCTTATAGATTGAGTAGGAAATTTTGGCTCTAAGAAGTGTAGTGAGAAAAACTCAGTTGTAGAATGATCTTTACTAGAGAAACACAACTGAAAACAAGCTCAAGAATGAATGGAAAAATGGAGAGCTTAAAAACTTTTTTCCTCTTTTTAAACAATGAAAACTTAGGTATTTTTCTTGGTGATTTGCAAGAGATTATTCTCCTCTATTTATAGGGAGAGGAAGGGATTAAAACACTTTAAAAAAAGCTTATTTGATCAGAAAATAATCCCTAAAGTTCAGAGAAAATCTGCCACAAAACAGACTAAAAACAGATTTTCAGAAATACACCAAAGAGGAAAGAGCCGTTGGGCAGCAGCAGGCTTGGCGGTCGACCGGTCCGGTCGGCCATCCGCCTAGCTGGCAAAGAGCCGTTGGGCTCGGGTCGACCGCTCGGGTCGACCGGCTTCTAAAAGAAACACAGTTTTCTGAATGCGGTCGACCGGACGGTCGACCCAGAAAACCCGAGAGCAAACTGCTTCCAGTCGGTCGAGCAGAAGGTCGGGCCGGTCGGTCGACAGACATGCACAAGCATGCACGTCCTGGATACAAGCTCCGGTCGACCGGTCCGGTCGGCCGGTCTTGCCTGAAACAGAAAAACAGTAAAAAAACAGAACTTGGAATTTTTGTAAAACATTTTGAAGTATTGTAAATCATGCTAGAAAGAGTATACATACATGATTTAAACATGATATTCATTTTGTAAAAAGTTGGAGTCATGTATATATACCAAGGCATGAAACTTAAGGGTAAAAGCTAAACATGAAAACTTGTATAAAAATATGTGTGTGTGTATCCTAGAGCCAATTTTTCAAAACTCAAACTTTAACAAACTATTTCTTACATTGGTTCTAAAGGACTACAAGTTCTTCAAGTGGGCTTCTCAATATGATCTTGCAAGCTTGATACTTGAGCCCGAATTGAGGTGACTTGAGTCAAAACTCCTTCCTTTAGGGAAGAAAACTTCTAGATTTATTAGAACCCTGAAACACACTAAAACAACAAACATGATTAGTACAAATAACTAATATGTTTTGTAATCATCAAAACATACTAAAACGGGTGATTGTAACCTTGGGCCAACAATATACATATATTTTATGATTCTTATTGCATATTGTTTTATTATTGTTTATTGGTATTTAAGCTTCCATTGCATATCTATATGTTTTATGATATGCAAGTTAAGGGGAGCTTCTATGAAGCCTATACTTAATCAATGCATATATAACCTCTTAAGTTTTATCATCATCAAAAAGGGGAGATTGTTGGCCCAGAGGCCCTTCACCTTAGTTTTGATGATGACTAACTTATGAAGTTAAGTTTGCTGATGATCTTGTGTTTAATAAGTTTCAGATATTGATCAAGATTTTAGTAAGTGTTTAGCTTTAACAAAAGATTCAAAGCCAATTTTAGAGCTAACACATGTTGATTCAAGAGCTCGTACGTTAAGATCGCATCTAGCACTCGATTGGAGTCAAGCTCTATGGATCAAGTTTGGATCGAGCCGGCTTGGAGATAGAGATCGACTAAAAGACTTCAGTTTAGGTTTATTTTAGTTTTGTTTAGATCTTGTGTAAGGATAAATTAGTCTTGATATGTTTAAGTATACACACATAAGTTCAAAAGTTTTGGTTTCGGGTTATCCAGTTTCAGATTTTCAAGAATATACATTTATTTGTTTCATGAATAGATAGAATCAAAAAAAGTTTTATATGGTTTAATGTATATTAGATTTCATCCATATACATTATTGTTTCATATTATCTAAAAACTTATTTTGATAATTCTAGTTCATGGTTTCAAGTTTTATTTTTAACAAAGCTTATTTTTGAATTTAATGTCAAAAATATAGATATATCATTTAAATGTGTATGGATTCTATCCATGCACATTATGCAAGCGCATTGTAGTAAGAGTAGTTATGAACCCTATAGACCATCCACATGGGGTGGGAAGGGAGAGCCCTAATTGGTAGAAAAAAACCTACAACCCCCTGGGTTTATCCTGCGCTTGGAAGAAGTAGGAAAAGGAAAAAAAATATATTGATAGTTTTATTCTTCGTCGTCGTAACGATTTTCCATTTCAAAGTTTAGTGTTTGAAAAATACCGGTTTTGGTTTAAACCTAAATTTTTATACCTAAAAATAGTTCAAGTAGTTTGTAATATGTGTTGACTTTTGGTCATACATATTTGTATTTCAAATATATACATGAACTTATTTTTGTAGATTTTATGTGATTTTTTGGGATTTTATAGGTGTTTTAATAGCCAACATTTCATGACCTATAACCCAGTTTCTGAGCCTTCTGGCGGTCGACCGATCCGTCGACCGGACCAAAGCTCAGTCGACCGGGCGGTTGACTGATTGCCCAAAGACGTGCATAATGCCTTGTCCTTGAGCCGGTCGACCTTACGATTGACCGATCCAAAGAGCTTGCTCTTTGGATCTGGCCCCGATCGACCGGTCAGTCGACCGACCAGAGAGATCAGCTCTCTGGTTCTGGCCTCGGTCAAGTTTGCCCTTGGGCGGTCAACTGACCGGTCGACCGACAACCCCAACAGTCAAAAATTCAATCGTTGGAGGTTGACCGGGCGGCCAACCGTTAGGTCATTTTTGACCTATTCTGGACCCCAACGACTATATTTTTAGACCCCTGTATAATGGGTCTTTGAGGCCAATTTTCACCAAGATTTTTAACAACAATTTTTCTCAACTTATCAAGTGTTTTCAGCTAATTTTCTAAAAAAGTTTTTGTGCAAAAACTCCTATCTTTATCTATTTTCAAAGTGTTGAAAAAAATCAAAGAAAAAGAAGTCTTTGGGAAATTTGTTTTGTGCTTTATTTTTTATATCTATTTAGAGTTTTTCCCAAGTGTTTTTCTTTGTGATTTTCTTTCCAAACACTTTATTTTCTCACACTTGAGCTGTCAACTCTATACCTTTCTTTAGGATCTTGTTTTTGTTAGAAAGATTGTTGTGATCCTTTGAGATCACCAAGAGGGAGTTTGTGATCATTGGATCACTAAGTTTTATTTTTTCTTTGCTTTGTGCCTGGCTTAGTGCCCACCTCTTGTGTAGAGGTTTGTATTTGAGAGAATGGCATTGTGTACTCCCAGTTGTTATTATAGTTCCTCGGTAGAGGTCCCTCTGTGGAAGGTCCTGTGTGGACATAGTGAAAATCCTTCTGTGTGAAGGCAGGGACGTAGAGCAGTGATACGAACCTCGAAACATATCCTTGTATTTGCATTTGGATCTTTCTCTCTCTTTTTATATCTTGCATCATTATTACTTGTTCATATTCATATGCTAGAAATAGTGTGTGTGCCCACATTTGTGTTCAACCAAGAGAGCTTTTAAAGTACCTCAACTCTTAATTTAGTAGAATCTAGAGGAGTAGTTTCAGAGCCCTCACAGGGAATTCAGGCTCACTCTTGGTTACACATAGTGTGTTAGCAATTAGTTTTTAAATTTCGCATCATTAGTCCTAGATTAGCTTGTATACCTATTATCCTCCTCTAGGTTACTTTTAATAACTTCCCCACCTTATGTTATGTTGGGTTCTGCTCTTAATTCTGATCTGTGCAAGTGTGTTGTCCTAATCTATATGCGATGAATTATGTACACCTTTGTCCAGCACTCAACAACAGAATAAAATACAATAATATGAAATTGAAATTGACACGTGCCTACAATGCAAATATCCAAACCATTTTTTAACACATCTAATTACTAATTTTTTTTTATATTTATTAAAGTGAACATGTAAAGCAATAAATGAAACAGATAGTAGAATACAACAAAGGTTTCACCTTTAGAATTCCCTACAAAAACTTGGGTTCTGGAACCCCAAACTTGCCACGCAAATGCGGATATTGCCAATTTGCGTGGCAATCTTGTGAAAGCAAGCTCCCACATTTCGAGAGTAGGGAGTTTCAAGCCAGAGGGGATTCTGTTTTGCTTAGTTTCTGAAAATTTTGCCTTACAAATCGAAACAGAGAAGAAAATGTTAATAAAAACGTGAATTCAAACCGTTCCCATCCCGAAAACTGTGCACCAAAAAGTGTATGTTTAGAAATCTGTGAAAGTGCTACGGTGCTTTGGCTTCCTTGATACTACCGTGATAGCAAAGTGACTATACGGGTCAATCCACAGGAATGGAAGTTGATGGAAGATTAAAAGATCATGTCACGAGTGTTAATGAGTTCTTCTAGGTTTCAAAAGAATCACAAAGAAAAAGAAAAGAAAACAAGAAGAAGAAAGAGAAGAAGATGATAAAAATATAAAAGAAAAGATAGTGAAGTGAGTTGAAAATGGTTTTAAAAATAAAATAAAAAAAAGAAAACTCATGACTACTAACTACTAATTGCTTCACTAATCATGCTAACCTCTTAAAGCGATAGTTGCCTTATATGGATCCTTGGCAATCACTAAGTTTGGCTTTAAGAGCTTTTTAAGCATAGCCTATAAGATTATTCTTAAAAATCAAAACTTGATTAATAAGGTGCAAGGTACAATTAATCCATCAAAATTACAAGTAAGAAAGCATAAGGTAAAGTAATTTTTACAAGTTAGCTTGTTAGCAAGTTAGGAGTCAGAACCCACCACTATGAGTCATTAATGGCTTTTGCAAGAGTAAAGCCTTGTAGAGACTATTAGATTCATATGGATTATCAATCAAGGAGTTAGATGAGGTTAGTAGTTCGTCACCATGAGAAAAAACTAGCTAAGTATTTAGGAAGAAATAAAAGAAGAAACAATAGAAGAAAGGAGAAAACTTTCATAGATTTGTTACCTATCTATTATAATAACTCTCTCTTTCTCTCCTGAATCATTCTTTAGTCTAATACTAAATCTAAAAGAGAAAAATACAAGAAAAGAAAAGATACTAGAAGTGAAAATCTCATCTACTTTAATGGAGAAGAAACCCTAATTCTGCTCTCCACTTATTGTATTCTAGCTCAGATATGCAGTATTTATTGGCATTGGAGATTAGGGCACAGCTGGACGATACCACGTGTCAAGAATCAGCGCCGTTGGCCCTGACTTCGCCACGCGCCCGCAGCCTGATCAGGGCCAATGGCCTTGATCTTCTGCTAGTATCTTGCTCAGCTGTGAGAAGCTTCTGTATATGTATAGTTTTGCGTATTTTGGATCCATATTCTTCAGATACAACTTCAATTCAAGATCCAATGTATCTTCTAAAGAGCTCTTTACCTTGGCCTCCAAGAAATGCGGTAAATTCCTTAAATTGTGTTTAATTAAGCTCTTATTCTAACTTTGCCCTTCTATATTTGTAAAAGAGAAGAAAACTCATGGCTACTAACTACTACTTGCTCCACTAATCATACTAACCTCTTAGAGTGATAGTTTTCTCATATGGATTCTTGGCAATCACTAGGCTTGGCTTCAAGAACTTTTCAATGTATGGTCCATAAGATTTTTTTTCCACATCAAAACTTGGTAATAAGGTGCAAGCTATAATTAATCCATCTAATCTACAAGTGAGGAAGCATGAAATGAAGTAATCATTGCAAGTTAGCTTATTTGCAAGTTAGCTTGTTAGTAAGTTAGGAGTTAGAACCCATCATCATAAGCCATCAATTTCTCTTGCAAGAACAAGGCCTTGTAGAGGCTATTAGATTCACGTGGATTATCAATCAAGGAGTTAGATGTTTGGTGGTTAGTGAAAATACACTTAGAAGGGGGTGAATAAGTGTATGGCAAATTTAATGACAAATGATGCAGAATTAAAAACTAATTGCAACACACTTAGCATAACTAAAAAGTGTAGCTAAATTCCCCGTGAAGGGCTTTGGACTAACTCCTCTAAATTCCTCTAAATAAGAGTTGAGGTGTTATATGAAGCTCTCTTCGTTCAACACTAGTGAGGCACACAATCAATACCAAGTATAGATGATATGAACAATATGAAACAATACAAGGTATAAAAGAGAGAGTTTAGAGATAGTGGATCAATCGCAAACACCAAGATATGTTTCGAGGTTCGAGCCACTGCTTTACGTCCCCGCCTTTACATAGAAGGATTTCCACTAATGCGTCTACACAGGACTTTCCACACAGGGAACCTCCACTGAGGATTTGGGTAATACAAACTTGGAGTACACAACTCCTCTCTCAAACAACAATAACCTCTACACAAGAGGCAAGACACTAAGCCACACAAGATCAACTTGTTAATAGAAGGATAGGCACAAAGCTAACAACAACAATCACCTCTATACTTAGAGGGATAAAGTACTAAGCGAACACTCCAACAATCACCTCTACACTTAGAGGGATACCAACAAATCCAAACTCTCCTCCACAATCACCTCTACACAAGAGGGATAACACAAAGCAAAGAGGATTATAACACTTGGTGGTCTCAACAAACCACAAACCAATTTTCTCATCAAAATAAGATCCTAATAGATATGATAGATAGAAAGCTCAAGTGTGAGAAAATAAAGTGTTTGAAACAAAGAAAAACACTAGAAAAAATCTCCAAATAGATATTAAAATCAAGATTGTTGGGGAGATTCTGTCTCCTCGTTTAAATAACCGCAAGTGCACGGTCGTTCGATGTAGCACTTGAGGGTCGGTCCATAGGGACAGGTGGTTCTTTGGTTTCAACACTTTAGACGAATGACCAAAAATTTTATGAATTTGTGAGCTATGTGAACTAATTATAATAAAAGAAAAGTCAAGCACTTAGGATCGAATCCCCTAAACTAACATCAAGCGGACAATTTTGGTCTTCATACCAGTTTGTAATACACACCAAATCTCTATGTCTAAGAGGCACATTAATTCTGAACACTAGATTTAAGCACAAGCTATTATCCAGTTACATGGTCCATCAAGGTAAATTAACTAAATTAAATAAATAGCATAAATGCAACAAACCCTAAGCATGGACCATTAACCCCGATACATAGCCTGTCAAATAAGTAGTGACTCTAAATAATTTCCTAAAAGTTATAGGTCAATTGTGTGCATACAATCATAAATAAGAGAATAACTCGGTCCACAAGAATTAAGTCTAGGTTCATCTACCCTAAGCGCTTGCAGCAAATTAGCTACTCATGATAAAATTAACAATAAACTAACTAATTAAATCAGTTTAAAATTATCTAAATTTAATTAAATAATTAACTGAAACTCTAATTAATTAAACTAATGAAATTAACTAAAAATAAATAAATAAATAAAATTAAAACCTTACCTTACAGTAGCCGCGGGACCTTGCAGTAGCCGCGGTGGAGGGGCTTTCTTTTCCAATTGGAGCGCCCCTTGGGCTCTGCTGTTCAAATGCAGGGGCGCCAAGAGCCTGGTTTTCAAACACAAGCGCCTGCGGGTCCTGTGCTCCAATCAAAGGGTGCCTGCGGGCCCCTTGCCTTCAAAATTAAGGCCGCCAAAGGCCTTGCCTGCCCTGTCCTGTGAGCAGAGAGAGGGTTAAGTGCCTCTCTCTTTTGCCTTTTCTCTTTTTTCCTTTTTTTTTTCTGGTAATGGGCGGCTGTGCCTCTCTTTTCTCTTTTTTTTCTTTTTGATGATGGAGGAGATCATCAATCAAAATCAAACAAGAACGAAATAACAATGTTGAGGAAAAAAACCTAAGCCTCAAATCTCAGATCTAAAAAAAAATGTACGTACAAGTGAAAAGAAAAAAACTCTCCCTCTCAAAACCCTAGCCTTGGCTATTTATAGGCTTAGGGTTTTGATTATTTTACATAAAAGTCCAAAACATTTATTTAATTATACAGAAGAGCTATCAATGTCAAATTGCACTTAAACACCTGAACTTTACAAATTGCGTTTTTGTTCCAAGTGACTTCCAACTTCTCTGAATTGACTGTAGAGTTATCTAGGTGTTTGTTTTGAGCATGGTAGAGCGGCACTAGTGTCAAGCATCCCATCTCGCCTTCAGTCTTCTGTTGCACATCTTACAGTCTCCAGAACACGCTTTTGTGGTCCAGTTTCCTTTTGATAGCTTACTCTGTAAAACATCACTAAAAATACCCGAGCAGCATTATTTATAGACAAATGATAGATAAATATAGGCATGAAAACGTAACAAATCGTGCTTATCAAATACCTCCACACCTATCTTTTGCTAGTCCTCGAGCAAAACTAATAAAAAGAAAAAGAAAAATTAAATTACTCTAACTCACTTTGTAGGAATCACGGTTGCACTTAGCATGTGCAACAAGCCGTTAAACGCCTAGGTTACCCCTAGAGGACGAGTTTTGTCTCATGAGGATTTTTAGTGGATTACACCCACAAAATCCAAGAAAGTTAGAGATTAGGAAATAAATAAAAGTAAAATAAGGATAACCGAAAATCAAGAAAAGAAAAGACAAATCAAAATTTTTTTTTGTTAACTAGTTAGTGTAGGCTGTCTAAAAATCACTAAAAGACAAGCTATTAAAAAGGCAGAGTTTCAGGTTCTAGACGCAGGACTAATGATGGCAATCCGCGTCTCAACATCAAGGCGCGTAGGCTTGACATCCGCGTCTTAACATCAAGGCGCGTAGGCTTGACATCCGCGTCTCAACATCAAGGCGCGTGGGCTCGACATTCGCGTCTCACATCAAGGCGCGTGGGCTCGACATCCGCGTCTCAACATCAAGGCGCGTGGGCTTGACACCCGCGTCTCAACATCAAGGCGCGTAGGCTCGACACCCGCGTCTCAACACCAAGGCGCGAAGGCTTGACACCCGCGTCTCAGTTGTAACGGCCCTGGTTATGGGGCCAGTCACGGCCCACATAACGGGAAAGTGGCCCCTCATGGTGGAGCGTTTTTAGGGGGCACGTTCACCCCTTTGAACCTCTATAAATAGCCCCGTCGCTATGAACCAGGGGACGGATCTGAGAAGAAGAGGAGAGAAGAAGAGGACAAGAGGACGACAACAGGAGGAAAGAACTCAACTCTCAACAAGCTCGCTGCGTACGAGTTGCCCTTTGCCTACCTTCCCTTTGAGAGTTTTGGTAGAAAGAGCTGTGTTACTCCTTCTACCACCCGAAGAGAAGATCCCTGACGATCCGACGGTCATCCGGTCAACGGAGAATAAGATTCACTCTCCATCGCCACACGAAGAACCCAGCCTTAAATAAAGGGAGGATTCAAGATTCAACATCCTCCCTCCCTTGTAACTGGAAGGGAAACCGTTCTGTTGTAATTTTTCATCTGATTCAAGGAAACTTTACAGCGAACGCACTTTTATCTCCCTTTTTCCGCGCGTACAAGAGATGGCGACTCCGCTGGGGACTTCATTTGTCACTGATGAGCAAATCGTGGCGCAAGATGACGTCCTTCGTAAGGGAAAGATCGTCGAATCGCTTGTTGTCGAGTTCGACCAGGCGAAATACGAAGAGTTTCTCTCCTCCGGCTCCAAGAGCCCAAGGACCCGCGTCTGCCGCAAGGTCTCGACGGGGAATGGCCCCGAAGCCCGATCTGAGGCTCTCTCGGGCGTCGCTATTGCCAACTGTGCCAAGTAAGATACACATGCCAACGCCTCTCAGAAGGCCCGCGTGGTCTCAGGCACAACTGCCGTTGCGACCACCCGCGCCGCGCGGAACACACGCGTCAGCGTCTCTCAGGAGACCCGCGTGGTCAAAATCCCTGGTGTCCAGCATCAGGACATCGTTGGTCTCTCTCCACCTCTACGACGTAACCGAAATGCTGAGCGTCGATAGAGGAGACGTGCGCGTCAGCTACAAGTTAGAACCCCTGGTTGTCCGACTGAGGCTGGACGCGACGTACAATCTGGCGCCTTGCCGCGCCACGTCCAGCACGTGAAGTCCGCGTTTGGCGGTCCAAACGCGAGACTCCTCAAGCTAGGTCCTCTGAAGACCAACTCACCAAACGCCAAGGTGAAGCCTCTGCGTCTCATCAAACGCAAGAGGCACGCGCCCATAGGCGTGGGCCCAGCAGCCCATCCTCTCTCAAGTGTCTCTCCCCGACGCACCAAGCAGCAACGCGAGGATGGCGTCTCGTCTCAACAGAGACGCCAGACGCGTGTTATACAGCAGCGACGCGAGAACCGCGTCCCTGAAGCCCGCGTCCATGCTGTACAGCATATGAATGCCTCCCGCCTCCGGCGTTGCGAGGTTAATCTCTTCGATCCCCCTCCCGTGGATCTGTGATGGTAGTGAAAAGTGCATTTTTATCATCATATTTACCATCACATTTCATGTTTATTCATTTAATTCTGCACATTTATTAATATTTTGTGATTTATTGTGTGCAGGCCTCGAAATAATAAAAGAAAGAATTAAAGCCTAAAAAGAGCCCAAAGCCCATGTTTGAAGCCCAAGTGCAAAAGTGCAAATATCAATTGTCAAAGTGCAAATTATGCAAGGGCTAAAGTTGCAATTATTAAAGATGAGGGAAGGATAGAATTCTATCCAACCCTAAACTCTTGCAGGATGAGCATAAGAGCCAAAGATAAGAAGAAAGTCGTGATAAAAGATTTGGGATATTTGAGATCAAGGTAACTTGATTACTAAGTTATCTCGAAAAATCCAGAATAAAGAGCCAGTAGGATGCTTCCAGAAGCAGGCGACCATATGGACGGACCAGAAGAAGCCACGCGCCAAAGCACGTGGCCTGACTCCACTGTACTGCCGCAGAAACGCGGCCCAAGCCGCAATTCTGCGGCAGTTTGGATGAATATGATTACCAGATTTCGTGGCTACTTTATCCGGGACTCTTCGCCCCTCTGCACCTATAAATACCCCCTGCAGTGTAACGTACAGAGTGTCCAGCGTCCAGCAGGGCCAAAAATTAGGGTTTTCTTAGGCTTGTAGTTTAGGTTTTTCTTTGCTTTTTGTAATTTCTATATGTAAGTGAGGGAGAGGGCTATGTTGAGAGTGACACCGATGTATGCTTCTCTTCTCTTCCATTGTATCAAGTAATAAAGGTAACTTTTCTTTTTTATGTCATTGCTTTATTTTCCTTTTTGTTTTCTTCTCTTTTTCTATTTTTATCTCTGTTGGTTTATGATGAGCATGCAAGTGATTTCCAAAGCACAAGTATAACGAATCTTGGTGGGTGCCAACGATACTTCATGGTGATGTTCTCCTCCTCAAGGTACGTATCACTTCATACTTGCCCAAGCTTGATGATATAATGCGAACAGGGGACTGAGATCGATCCTATGGTTTATGCATTCAACGCCTCCAAAGCAAGGTAGAAAGTGTTAGGATTTCACGTTTTTTCTTCAACCAAACTAAGGTTAGTGTTTATTTCTTTTCTTTTCTTTCCTTTTATTTTTGTAGATCAAATCATCAACTCCCAATTCTTTCTTTTCTCATCTCATTATAATACCGCCTCTAATCCTCCATCTTCATATCTACCGCCTTCTTCCTAACTTAACTTTAACTATTCTTTTTGTTAACTTAAAGAAAATAATTTTAGAGATAACTTATTGACAAAGCTTCCATCGCTAGTCCCTCCTTGAGATCACGACCCGCATAGCCTTTGCTACAGCGGATAGTATTGAGAACCTCGCACTATTATTTCTTAAATCTAAACTTCATTATTTTATGTGCAGGTAAAATCTCAATCAAAAAAATTGGCGCCGTTGCCGGGGAGGGACGGTAAGTTTTTATCTCTAAAAAAAATATTAACTATTCTTTTATTCTTTTCTGTTTGCAGGTTTGGAGAACAGGAAACAGAAACATAGCAGCAGCAGTGGACATACAGCTATTCTGTGCCTCTGCCCTCGAAGGCAGAGCACCAGAACCTACTGTATTGCCGCGGATCCGCGGCCAGAGCCGCGAAAACGCGGCAACAGTAGAGAACTACTGATTCAACTTTTTGCAGGTTGCTGCAAATGTAAATTCTGTTTACTGCTCTATTCTGTTTTGTT